>OY101447.1:65127630-65405165 GCA_956483635.1 Panzeria rudis
GGTTCAAAGTTACGGGGTATATGAAAATGATTATTTTCACGACTGCACGGCTACACGACTGCAGGTTGTTGTCCATGCTACTTCTCTCGTGTAGTCAAATTAAACTAATGCTATAAACACATTCGCCACAGCAGGCTACACGACTACAAATGCTGTTGGCAGCAATCGTCGTCGTGTAGTCAGCTACTTAATTATTTTGAACACGGCAGCTACATCGTAACCAGCTGACATGTTGTTGTTGCAGTACATATTTCAGTTGTGCCACTTTCAAAAGTTTTACTTGTAGAAAAAAATTACTTATTCAAAATGTTCTTACAAAATGTAAAAACAAATCAATTTATTTCTTAAAACATATTGATTGTTGCGGCATTGTTCATACTAAAAATTTTTTATGTTTTTTTCTGTTTAATAAAATAGAATATTGAATAATAGTACGTTTATACGCACGAGTTATTTGCAAATAAAAACGTAGTGCTACCAAGTATGTATCTTTATTGTAAATTAATAATTCACGAAAACAATTACTGATTAACGCGCTATTTGCAAATAAGAAGTTTGGGAGTCAATAATGCCAATATCGTTGAAAATTAAAAAAAACTCATGAGGCAGTAGTGTTTTTAACTTTAGTGTAATTTTTTTGGTCTCTTTTGGCATACATCAAATGAAAGCTTGGAATGCTTTCTATTAAACTAAATACATATTTAAGTACGATTGTTACTACGTTTATATGTGCACTATTTGCAAATAAAAATATTTGTAAATAATTTAACTCACTGTTTACGCGTCATAGCAAAAATACAAAACTTGGTAGCACTTCTATAGAAAACTTCTGTATTTTTACAAAAAAAAGTAGTTGAAATGTATAAAATAACAAATAATTATTTGTTTTAATTGTCATTATTTTCTTCTATCAATATTTTTCGCGAAATATTTATCTATTTTGTGTTTTTTATTAACAAACATTTGTATGCGTGGCAGCCTCAAACATTGTATTTGCAAATAGTGCGTTAATCGCAAGGCATATTCATTACAGGTACCACCATAACTAAAACAAATACAACACCAAAAAACACATGTATTTTGTTGGTAGAAATATCCCAGAAATATGTCAAATCCATTATCTGTGAGTCGCACACATTCATAAGCTCTCTCAAATTTACTAACACATGGCCGTTGTTGATAGAAAAATCCCAGACATGTGTCAAAATCTACTGTCTGTGTGGCGCACACATTCTCAAATTTATTAAAACAGCTGTTCTTGTAGTGGTACCTGTTCAATCTACCTTGGTTAATCGTGAATAGTTTTCGTGAGTTATTACCCTGCGTTTAGACGTGCAAGTACTGCATGCAAGTTCTGTGTACGTATTATCAACGAAAATGTCGAAAAAATGCCCAACTGTCTTGCAAGTTGCTTGAATGCTTGCACGGGCAGCCGAAAGCTCATTTTAAAAATGTCGGCGAGAGCAGAACAACTAAAAATATGTGTTTATTATTGAAGCTAAGAAAAGTGTTTGATTTTGTTTACTTTTTAATGCAGAGTTGCCAATAATACAAAAATATTTAATCACACAAAAATATAATAAAATTTAAAAACAAATTCAAACACAAGCGTGTTAAAATAAGAAAACTATGATAATTTTTTCGGTGCACCGGAAACTCCAGCTGCAAATATGATTTGTTTGTTAAACATTTGTTTATGTGATTTATAAACATATTTTTGTTGCTATTAATTTACTTACTAGTTCTTTTCGGCTATAAAACTTCTTTATTTTATTATTATTATTAAATTAATAAAATTTAAACACTTTATTGTTTTACTTTTTTATTTGTCGACAGCAACAACACAAGTGACTGATTTTGACATTTGTCGTCGCTTGACTTTTCTTAGTGGGTACCAAATTTGTATGAAAACTCTTACGTTGTCGATCGCTTGCATTATCGATCGACTTGTCGTGCTGAGAGTTTTTATTGGGCCGCAAATCTGCTGTTTGTCGTGTAAAATTCAAGCGAGCGATAGCGGTCGATATCGTGGGTTAGGCTGAAAGACTATAAATATACATATATATTATATTTATAGTCTTTGGTCGAAATATATACCGCTACACAAGGCTTTTTTGCCATTTATCAAGATTTCGTTTCCATACCAGAGCTAGTTGCTTAACCTTTTTTTATTTTGAAATGTCAAATGCAAAACAACTGTAGATTTTGAATATTACTTCGAAGTGTTTCTATTAGTCCATGTCCATATGAAGAAACTTTTGCTTCTGCAACTTTCTTAAATTTTCTTTTGTGCATTCGTGTCCATATAATGAAATTCTTGCTGCGCAGCTTTTGTTTTTTTTAGTCTATGTTCACACGAGTCAACTTTTGCTGCGCAACTTTTGAATTTATGGGAGAGAGAGGTGAGAAGATAGGGAAGGGGTACACTGCTTCATGTACATGCAACTCTCTTTTGTTTTCTTCTTCGTAATATTAAGCAACAACAAAAGCTATGTAAAAAAACAAAAGCTCCGCAGCAAGAATTTCATTATATGGACACGAATGCAGCTTCAAAAGAAAATTTAAGAAAGATGCAGAAGCAAAAGTTAACTCGTCTGGACATAGACTTACATAGAATTTGTTGTTGCTTAATATTACGAAGAAGAAAACAAAAGAGAGTTGCATGTACATGAAGCATTGTACCCCTTCCCTATCTTCTCACCTCTCTCTCCCATAAACTCAAAAGTTGCGCAGCAAAAGTTGATTCGTATGGACATAGACTTACACCTAATTCATACGTTGATTTAAAAATCATGTTTTATTTTTAATTCTCTTTAAAAGTTGCTTCCAAAAGCCTTTTGCATTCATAGTCTATGTCCATACGAATAAACTTTTGCTGCGCAACTTTTGAGTTTATGAGAGAGAGGTGAGAAAATTGGCAAGGGGTACACTATGCTCACTTGCAAGGGATTTTACAAGACAGTGATTTTTTGACACTTGCAACAAGTAAAATGACATGTTAAATAACAGTGTTACCCTATCAACAGCTTAGTACACATTAACTGGATTGCAATATAATGTTATTGTATTTTTACTGATTTTAAATAAATTTGAAAGTTAATTTAATATTATTTTCCTTAAATATACATAAATCAAGCAGTTAATGAAGTTTTAAAACTTAAATATCGTAGAAAAAATACGAATAAAATTCAATGTTATCTGGTTCCCTTAAAATGAAATAGTTTTATATTATTGGCAACTCTGCATTAAAAAGTAAACAAAATAAAAAATGGAGCCAAAATTAAGTCAAGAAAATATTATAAAGCTAATAAATTTGTACCGTTCCTATCCCATTTTATGGGATATGAACAGCAAATTATATCAATAATAAAGACATTTTTTTAGTTGTTCTGCTCTCGCCGACATTTTTAAAATGAACTTTCACCTGCCCGTATAAACATTTAAGCAAAAAATTGGGCGCTAAGTGACCCGTATACCTCACTTTGAATACTGTTCAACACTACTATTTTTGGGTAACCAACAAATGAAAGATAGATTGCAAAAACTACAGAACAGGGGCATGAGGTGTATATTGCAGTGTCATAGGTTAACCCATATTCGTGATATGCTACAGAAATTACAATGGCTCTCAGTTAATCAAAGACTGGCGATGAATGTTATAATATACATATATAAAATAAAATTCGGAAGGCTGCCAAACTATATGAAAAAACATTTGGTATATGTTGCTGATGTTCAACCTTACAATTTGCGTAATGCTGGTGATTTTAGAATAAATTTTTGTAGAGCAAATTTTAATCAAAATTCCTTATTTTACAAAGGTCTTAGTTTGTTTAATCAAATTCCTTCAGAATTAAAAAAATGAAAACAACTTTTATGTATTTAAGAAATATATAATAGAATATATAAAAAGTTCTTTTTAATGTATAAAAATCCATAGATTTAAGCTAAACTTATTGTTTTAAATAGCATAAATGCTAAATAAATAAATGGAAAAAAAATAATTTGTAGACAGCGTTACCGTTGAAAACTTTCAAAAAGGGGCACAAAAACGGGATTTTGTAAAAAGGGGCACAAAAAGGGAATTTCTGAGAAATAAAGGGACAGCTTCTGTGATAAAGTCTTTATATAGTTGTTGACCAGCAAAAAGGTACACATTTTTATTCTTTATAATAACCTGGCGAAATAAACAATTTTAATAGTTTTTGAAAAACTTGTCGTTGAAATAAATAATTAAAAATTTAAATATTAAACCAAAAAATTTAAATACATTTTAAAAGAGTACTGTGAATAAGCATTGAAAAAAGTACATATTGGTAAAAAAAGTGTTTAATTTGTGTAAATTAAGGAGTGTTTTGTATGTGGCGTTGGTTTGCCAGATAAAAGAAATGTTTCGAAACATTTTTTTTGAGCACATGGGTCAGATGAAATACAAAAGAATTCGTATTAGTACTAAAATATTTTGTGTAAAAAAATAATTTTTGCGTAATTGAACGGAAATCTTTTCTTTAAAATTTAATAGTCCCGATCTGGCAACGATTTTTTGATTTTGCTTTTGGGGACTGCAGCTATCTTCACAATCTTTCCGCTCGCCATAAAAAAAGAAAGAATATTAAAAACGTGAAGCCTTTGTAAAGTTAAAATAATTAAATTGAAACAATAAAACTAATTATTACAAAAATGGTAATAATTTTCGTAAAGCAACTAAAATAATTCATAATATTCTCTAAATATTATCTTCAGCTATGAAAATATTTCGTAAAATCTATTCTTTCATATTATGTATATACAAAGTTCTTTCGTAAAACACAAAAAATATTTAGTAATATTCTCTATATATTACCTTAAACTATGAAATTATTTCGTAAAATATAAAACTTTTTTATCTTTCCTACGAAACTCTTTCGTATTATATAAACAATAATTTATTAAAACACAAAACATACTTCGTAAAATAAACACAAAAATTTCGTTCTTTTCGTACATTTTACAAAAGGATTTCGTGGTGCGAAATTACAAAATATATCGTAAAATATACCAACGATTTCGTTCATATGTTGCATGGTTTTTTTTCAGCGTAGGGTCGATAGCGTATCTTTTGGGTAAAATTTGGTAAAATGAGAGTAACCAAGAATTAATCCCACTAAACACAAAATTTCGGGAACAGCAAAAACAACTTTCAGTTCTAGGGAAAGATAAAGTTTACCAAAACTTGTAAATTAGTGTAAGATTTTTGAAATATTAATTGCTATGTGTTTTTTCGATGTTGCTGTTTATTTTTTTATATATGAGATTTAAGAAAAGTGGGTAAGGTAAAGGATGTTGGAAAATTCAGAGACATTCACTTCTTAGAAGTACATTTTTTGTAAATCCTGTTTATTGAGGTTCAATATATTAAGGTCAAAATTCCCGGCAATTCCCGCACTAATTTTCCGGGAAATTGGGACTAAAAATTTTGTGGAATTCCCGGGAAATCCTGTGAAAAAACTGTAGTGGCATGTCCAACATTTTTATTTTTTTCCGATCCCCGGTCAAAAAATATGAAATGCACAAAAAATAAGTTACTGAAGTCTAAAACCAGTCCATTTGCATTTAAGAGATCAAAATTTATCCGTCAAAAAAACTTTTAACGGCCAATCGTCGGCTAAAAACTTATATGAAGAAAATGTTTCTCATTTTACTACCAGAAAAATGTTTATTCAACTTAATTGGTAAAAACTTTTAGTTTAAGACTTATAGGTAAGTTAAATTGTATGCCTTTTTAGGGTATTTTTGGGTCGGTCTATACTTTAGAAACTTATTTTTTGTTCACTTCGCATTGCGGGGAGTGGAAAAAATAATAACTGCATATATATGTATGTGGTCTAATGTAAATATATGTATGAATTTTTGTTTTTTTATAACTCTTATTAATAAATTTACTGAGTTTGTAAGAAATATATTTCTTTTACAAATATACCAAGTACAACATACATATGTATGTATAGCCAAATTGTGGCTTTAAGACTATTGAAAACTATCGATAGCTATCGACGGTTTTTAAAAAACTATCGCATGCTATCGATAGCGTAGACTATCGTTAGTTTCAGACCACTACTTTAATGTCATTTTTTCGAAATCGTCAATCACAATTGATGGATGACCAGGGATGGAGTTTGTAATTTTAAAAGCAACGCAGGGCTGCATAGAGTATTTTCGACATAATCTGGAGCATATTAAGTCATTTGAGATAATTTGCCTTTGCCAATATGAAAAATATATAGGAAATCATGTCGCAAAATACCTCATTTGGGCAAATCAAATATTTTGGCCGAAATTACGTATATGGAAACGCACTATAAATCTACCTTGCTCTACGTCTCCACCTAACTTGAAATGCTGTTGTAACTTGAAGTTATGACTGCGTTGTTAAAACAATTCCACTAACAACTATGTTATAACCTGAAAAAGCATTAACTTAAGCGGTCTACACTTAACATTAACTTAAAGTTAATGCTAAGTTAAGTAGCATACACATTGGCGAACTTGAGTGACAGTTTTGCTCAAATTTTTGCTTGATCGATAGTGTGAACATAAATTTTGTCTGTCAACAGTCAACCACAAAAATTTTTGCGGTTGAGTGACAGTCAGCGGCCATATTGGTTTTTGACTGATAGTGTGAACCAAATAGTGTCAGTCAAGAGTTATTTTTTGTAGCATAAACTTCACAACATGGACGCGGATAATTATTTTTTTAAACAATTCAAATATTTTTATGAAATGCAACGTTGGCTGTGTGAGATATTAAGACAAAATAGTGCGAGGAATTGTTACATAATAAAAAATTAAATAATTGAGTTAAAAAAAGTCATTATCATCCAACTGCTATTATCTATGTTTGTGTGTAAAATTTTTTTCTTGAATGACGGTTTGAGTGTCAAACATGATCGATAGTCTAGACAGTCAAAAGTATTCTTCAAAAATGATGAATTTTTGACTGTCACTCAAGTTCGCCAATGTGTATGGTACTTAAAGTTAGGTGTAGACATGGTAGAATAATATAACAGGTAGCCGCATAACTAATACAATTGTACATTTTGGTAAAGAAAATGTCAAACATTAATAGAGCGGGTATGTGTGTGTTTGTATATCAGAAGCAGCAAACATACGTGTGTGCAATGTAGTTATTTCACATATACACAACATTTGACAGTTCGCGCCATGAAAAAAGTAAATAAAAAATAATAAAACAGCTGGCGTTCCAGGGTTACCTTGTATATTATTCTACCATGGGTGTAGACTGCAAATTGGGTTTTGGTAGATTTTGGTCGGATGTGAGGAAAATTTTGGTCGAAAAATTTTTTTTGCTTGTGGCACCTCTGAACATAATTACTCATAATAATTATACTACAAAAAACTACTCGCCCAAAGGAAGGCGAATTTTACTCTATTTTTCTCAGCTTCTGTGTCAATCAAATTAACAAAAGAAAGAACGCAGCAAAGTATTTCAGAATTCATAAAACTTCAAAAATTATATTTATACCACAAATTCCAATTTGGATTATATATCCAGGAGGGACCATGTATCAAGAATATTTAAATCAATTGCAAATTTCTATAAATCCTTTGTCAACAGATGAGTTGAAGGATTTACTTAATGATGATGGAAAACTCGACGAAAAGATTGACGCAGTTTTAGAAATTTTGAAGGCCCAAAAAGATAGCCTCTTTATAGAAAATCGTTCCAAAGCCGAATGTAACATAGGAAAGGAGCCACAGATTATTGAATTAAAAGGGAAAATAGCTGAGCTCGATGCCGAAGGTAAGCAGTGCTGTGAAGAAGTTCAAGAAAAGTTGGCCCTCATCAAGGAGAAATCTGGTGGTGTGAGCCAGGAAACTGCCTTAGCGATACTACAAACAGCAGCTGCGGAAAGCGAAGAAAGTTCGGAGGCTATTGTAAAAAAATTCACGGACAACGAAGTCAACATTGAAACATTTCTGGAAGAGTTTTTACCAGCCCGCAAAACAATGCATTTGCGCAAACTTAAGGCTGAAAAAATGCATGAACTGATGAGACGTCCAGCACACAGTGGTCCCAATTCCACACAACGTAACATCGGCGGCGCAGGACCAGCCTATAGCAACATACCCTCAAGTAGCTTCTATCCTGCTCCTCGCCCACCTTTTGGAGGTGGTGGTATAGCTCCATATCCGTTGGGACCCATGATGCCAATGCCACCACGTCCGTATTAACTGTCAACAAATATATCGCGTATGTCAGTCAACCTTATAGGCGTACAAATTATTTGAGATCTTGTTTGTAATTTTCAATCAAAAGTGAACGTTTGGTGAATGAGGAGGAGAATCGATACGTGATTGCAAAATCGCTTAAGAAAGTTCTTTAAACATTATTTTTATACAAAACAAAAAAAATCTTGGTTACAATGCATCATACAGGCAAATCTTTTGATTTCTTTTTGTACTCTGTAGTTATTTAAAAAAATTCTGTTTACACATGCAAACAGTTGCTCTAACATACTCAAACCCTTTTCTTTTATACAAATTTTGTATTGGAAAAAGCTTTTGATTAAATTTGGGTAACTTCGGGCACGTAAAGAAACATACGTATTATATATCTATGTCTGTATATTAAAGTTAATAGTTTGTTATAAAGTTAGGTATTTAAATATAAAATAAAGTCGTAGTTTATTTAAATATAATACATGAACATTTGTAAAAGTTTACAATGTACATGCATACAAATGCAACCTATTTTTTGGAACGTTTCCGTAAGAAGTTCTACTCGTAAAACAATGTTTCCAAGCCATTATTAAAAGTTTGTGTTACTCGGAGAGGAATAGTTTCATGACACGTACAATATTAAACACCACATATGCACATATCGCTCCTTTATTACATTATAGTCAGATCTCCATAACAAATTAAAATTTGCATTAAAGTTTAACGGCTGTATGCTAAAGAATATTTTACTTTGGCTTTGAAGTTCATAGTAGTTACCAAGCACTTTAAGGCTAACATAACTTTGTTAAGAAATTATATGCAAAAGACAACTTTAATTATTTTGTGATTTAATAATAAATACTGGCAACACCACCGTGTTCAACAACCACTTCATAGTTTATGATGTACAAAAGCGAATACAAATTTCATTCGAGTAGTCAAATAACTTTTTATTTTATTAAATAACTTTTTATTACTTTGAAGTAAAACAACTTAATTCAAAAAATATGAGCTTCTGACATTGTAGTAAAGCATAAAAACATTTCTATGAAGTAAAAGTAAAAAATATGATGAACGTAGAAGAATTAACACAATTTCTTTTATTCGAATGAAATGAGTATTTGAATATCTAACTTTTTTCGATTTGTTTTGATTTTATGTACATCACTAAGACATTCTTTTATATTTGTATCTTTTTATATTCTTTTTTATGAATTTTTCTATGTATTTCGAATCAACTAGATAATTTGGTGTTGTTTCCCATTACATGAAACAAATAATAAATTTAAGCTAAGAGATAAGACTTCAAGCATTATTTTCAGATGTAACATGAATCAATATGTGCTATATTAACGAACATATTTGAGGTAAAAAATACACATTTTGGAAATATCAACTTAAAGTAGTCTTAACAAACGTGAGTGCCTACTTTAAAATTTTGATATAATAATTTTTTTAGAATACAACTTTGCTCAACATTGCTTGGCAAAGCTACTTTAAGTATTTTTGCATACAGCCGTAAATTTCTAAGAAAAAATTATTTTTAAAATACATACTTTGATACATGTTGTTATATTAACTGAAAAAGTCAACAAAATATTACACGAGAGATAAAATACTGGACAAAATGTCGGTTATTGAGATTATGAAAAAGTAGTTATTATACATGTCGCAATAAATAGAAGTTACTGATTTCATCCCGATTATCGAGGAAGATGTCTCCATATGAGCAAATTCGGTCCCATAAAATTTCGCTTTTAAAATAGTGCTTTTTTGAATCGATCAAATCTAAAATATAATCACCTCTTAACTTCGGTTATTGTTCATAGCTGTAAAAAATTGCAATCAATTTTGAAAATGATTTCAACCAAATTGATTTCAAAATGATTTCAGATTTCAAACTGAAATCATGTCAAGATTGCAATCTTTTGTGATTGTAATTATTTTTAAATCATTGATTGCAATAAAATTGTGTTGAAATAATTTGATTTCAATGAATTTCCCTGAAATCACTACTATAGTGTAAGTCCAACAAAATTTTATAAAACGTACCAAGACGTAGGTTAGTTAGCCATTTCATGCAGTTGTTTTTAATTATCAGTTAGTTTTATTTCTAGAAAAATTAGTATCATTTGAAGAGAATGATGATTTTGATTGCAATCATTGGATTTGATTCCAATAAAATTTGATTAATATGGAAATTAATTTCAAAAAAGTTATTGCAATCATTTTTATTGAAATGATTTCATGATTTCAAATTGAAATCATGAAATCAAATTGCGATTTTGATTGCAATAAAAAACTAGCAATCACTAACATGAAATCATGTGATTGCAATCTTTCACAGCTCTGTTATTCTTATCGAAAGGTTTCCAAGCAACCCAAAAATTATTCTTACAATAGACTTTAGAGATCCAGTGTTTTCGGAATACGGCATACTTCCATCGTACGAGCTCATGTGTTTCTCCGTTTTAAATTGAACACGGTTTCCGTTCATTTATTTTTTCAATTTAATAGTGTTGCAAGTTTCGTGTGCAAATCTCTCATAAGATTTGTATAAATAAGAATCGCGATCACATTCAAACGAGCCACCTACCTAACAAGTGATAAACAGATACATATCAGGGGTCGATATCGAGCTAAGAAAACTCGATCGAAAGCGACGATTCGGCCCCCTGATGATGAGAGTGTGCTACTTCTGTTCTGCTGTGTAGGTTGAAAATGATGGTGATTTTATCACGTTGCTTGGAATATTGATCATGTTAAATTCTTTCTGAATATAACGCTATGGGCTTCAGCCTACATAACCGCACAGGATTAAACAACAAAATTAGTTCGAAGTAATCACATAAATTAATAAGGCATTAATTTATTTTTGTTTAAGTTATGTGACTATTTTCAAAATTGTTAATTGTAGTATTAAAAGTTGAACAATTATATAAATATGTTCGGTTTCGTCTATTATGGAAGAGATTTCTATAACTATCCTATTTGTTTTTCTTGCCACTTCTTCGGTGGTGTATAGCTTCTGGTGCAATAGCGGACTTATGATAACATTCATTCGAAATGCGATCAACAAAATATAAGCTCAATATCGAAAATAATATACTGTAAGTAGACAAAAATAAACACACTTTATACATTGGTATATATTTACCTTATCGGATATCTTACCATGTTGTTGCACAGACTCGGTGCACCACACCGGCTGCCAAAACAGACATTATCAAACATATCAAAATTTCGGGTATAAATTTTGAAGCAAACTCATCACCAAACACTAGCATTTCAACATTAGACAAAGACGTTAAGCTAAATAAGAAAAGCCATGAACTAACGAAGCCACCAAATATTGTAGTCAATTGGGTAGAAGTGAACCATTCGGCGTAAAAGCGAAGGGTGGCATAGATAACTAAACTTAAAATGCATGAAATAATTGCACTGCCAAGATGGGCTTTTGGTGGTATTGGCCCTGAAAGACATAAATTTGTAATTAACCATTTTATAAGCACAACTCGAATGCTATTAGAATAACATACTTTCTATCATTTTCTTAAAAAAATACACCTCTTTATGGGTTTTGTTATCAAAATTACAGTTTTTATATACTTATTCCAGCACTATAATACCACAGGCTACTTTGTGATAATACTTCGAAAGTTTTGGGAGCAGAGTAACAAGCCGATCGGCTCAAAATCGGCGGCTAGCCGCCGCCGGCCTTTTTTCTCCAAGCCGCTGATTGACTTTTGTTATACAAAACAACTATTTTTCGTGAAATATTAAAATTTTTTAGACAGAAAAAAAATATTTTGCGACAAGTCCAGTTTAGTGACACAGCTCCAAATGTAAATTAAAACATTGGGGGAAACGCATAGTTTTCGAGTAATGGGCCTCTGAAGTTTTCATATATATATATACATATATATATATATATATATATATATATATATATATATATATATATATATATATATATATATATATATATATATATATATATATATATATATATATATATATATATATATATATGTATATATATATATATATATATATATACATATATATATATATATATATATATATATATATATATATATATATATATATATATATATATATATATATATATATATATATATATATATATATATATATATATATATATATATATATATATATATATATATATATATATATATATATATATATATATATATATATATATATATATATATATATAATGTAATTTTCTACTTTATTTCTGAACGTGTATGGCCAATATTGGTATCATTTTAAAGGTTTTGAATAAATCTTTAGCTCCTCATAGAGTTTATACAAAACTGTACACGAAAATGTTAAGAAAGTGCACTAGGTAAGTATGGAATGTATTCAAATGAAACGATTTTCTCCTCTATGATATAACAAACACCGGCTACGCTAACTAAAGCCTTTTTGCATAGCCGGCCTTTGGCCGGACGCAAGGATTTTCTCCTCTATGGTATAACAAACACCGGCTACGCTAACCAAAGCCTTTTTGCATAGCCGGCCTTCGGCTGACCTAAGGATTTTCTCCTCTATGGTATAACAAACACCGGCTACGCTAGCTAAAGCCTTTTTGCATAGTCGGCCTTCGGCCGGACGCAAGCATTTTCTCCTCTATGGTATAACAAACACCGGCTACGCTAACTAAAGCCTTTTCGCATAGCCGGCCTTCGGCCGGAAGCAAGCATTTTCTCCTCTATGGTATAACAAACACCGGCTACGCTAACTAAAGCCTTTTTGCATAGCCGGACGCAAGGATTTACTGCTCTTTGGTATAACAAACACCGGCTACGCTATCAAGCCTTTTCGCATAGCCGGCCTTCGGCTGACCTAAGGGTTTTCTCCTCTATGGTATAACAAACACCGGCTACGCTAACTAAAGCCTTTTTGCAAAGCCGGCCTTCGGCCGAACGCAAAGATTTTCTCCTCTATGGTATAACAAACACCGGCTACGAAACTAAAGCCTTTTCGCATAGCCGGCCTTAGGCCGGAAGCAAGAATTTTCTCCTCTATGGTATAACAAACACCGGCTACGCTAACTAAAATCTTTTGATTTTCGTAAACTCATCTCCGCTTCGTAATGGATTAAGCAGTTTTAACTCGAAAACTATGCGTTTCCCCCAATGTTTTAATTTAACATTTCCTTCTTATTTTCGCATTTTTTACCCTCCTATGTAATTTTTTTTTATTTGGAGCTGTGTCACTAAACTTAAGCCAATATTTTTTTCAATTTTTTTATTTTAAAAATGTTTTTCAATATATTTTCGTTCAAGCCGACAATTAAGCCGCCGCCGACCAATATTGTCAGCGCCGCCGCCGCCGATGAAAAGGCCTCAGCTTGAAACTTCCAAATTGGGAGCTCGTTTTTTTCTTAACTGCATGTCTCCACGCGCAATATTTATTTCCGAACATACGAAATAACGTCGGCAGAATAACAGCACAAATATGTTCATGTATAGGCTCATGTTCTGACCTATAGAACACGTATTGTGGTATTGGACATAAATTTCAAAAATTCAATGAATGGATCGATGTTTTTTGTCTTTATTTTAATTAATATAATATTGTTTAAAACTATTTTATTTTAATTTGCTTTATTTTATTAAAAAAAACTTTGTATTTTTACCACAGCTACATGTTTCTTTTGTTTAATGCACGCAAACAACAACTGCCGATCAAATTTGACAGCTTATGTTCAACATTATTTCTTCAACATAAGTTTGAACAATTATATCGCAATTTATTAGCAAATAAATGTTTCGGCCGTCCACACGTGAACATATGATGTTGGAAATAGAATTTGACAGATGCAAGCATAAGAAACCGGGAAAAAGTGGGGGAAATTTATGGGTATTTTCACATTATGTTACTTCGATTTAAGGAACTAAAATCGTTGCTGGATTTTTCCCAGGAGCAGAGTAGTTCCGACAGCCCATTTGCAAAAGGGACATGAAAATAGACACTTTAATGGACAAAATGCGCCATTCGTGCCAAAAATCTGCAGAGCCGTTCCCGAGAAAAGTGGGTTTTTCCAAAATGGCCAAAAAAAATCGTTGCTGGATTTTTCCTAGGAGCATAGTAGTTCTGACAGCCCATTTGTAAAAGGGACATGAAAATAGACACTTTAATGGACAAAATGCGCCATTCGTGCCAACAATCTGCAGAGCCGTTCCCGAGAAAAGTGGGTTTTTCCAAAATGGCCAAAAAAATCGTTGCTGGATTTTTCCCAGGAGCAAAGTAGTTCCGACAGCTCATTTGTAAAAGGGACATGAAAATAGACACTTTAATGGACAAAATGCGCGATTCGTGCCAAAAATCTGCAGAGCCGTTCCCGAGAAAAGTGGGTTTTTCCAAATTGGCCAAAAAAATCGTTGCTGGATTTTTCCCAGGAGCAAAGTAGTTCCGACAGCCCATTTGTAAAAGGGACATGAAAATAGACACTTTAATGGACAAAATGAACCATTCGTGCCAAAAATCTGCAGAGCCGTTCCCGAGAAAAGTGGGTTTTTCCAAAATGGCCAAAAAAATCGTTGCTGGATTTTTCCCAGGAGCAAAGTAGTTCCGACAGCTCATTTGTAAAAGGGACATGAAAATAGACACTTTAATGGACAAAATGCGCCATTCGTGCCAAAAATCTGCAGAGCCGTTCTCGAGCAAAGTGGGTTTTTCCAAAATGGCCAAAAAAATCGTTGCTGGATTTTTTCCAGGAGCAGAGTAGTTCCGACAGCCCATTTGTAAAAGGAACATGAAAATAGACACTTTAATGGACAAAATGCGCCATTCGTGCCAAAAATCTGCAGAGCCGTTCTCGAGAAAAGTGGTTTTTCCAAAATGGCCAAAAAAATCGTTGCTGGATTTTTCCCAGGAGCAAAGTAGTTCCGACAGCCCATTTGTAAAAGGGACATGAAAATAGACACTTTAATGGACAAAATGCGGCATTCGTGCCAAAAATCTGCAGAGCCGTTCTCGAGAAAAGTGGGTTTTTCCAAAATGGCCAAAAAAATCGTTGCTGGATTTTTCCCAGGAGCAGAGTAGTTCCGACCACCTGTTTATCAATGAGACATGAAAATGGATAGTTTAAGGGAGAAAATGGGTAGACACTTTAAGGGACAAAATGGAAAAAGTGGGTTCATCCAAAATGGCCGAAAATGCTGAAAGTTTTTCCCTATTTTCATGTCCCTTTTACAAATGGGCTGTCGGAACTACTTTGCTCCTGGGAAAAATCCAGCAACGATTTTTTTGGCCAATTTGGAAAAACCCACTTTTCTCGGGAACGGCTCTGCAAATTTTTGGCACGAATGGCGCATTTTGTCCATTAAAGTGTCTATTTTCATGTCCCTTTTACAAATGGGCTGTCGGAACTACTCTGCTCCTGGGAAAAATCCAGCAAAGATTTTTTTGGCCATTTTGGAAAAACCCACTTTTCTCGGGAACGGCTCTGCAGATTTTTGGCACGAATGGCGCATTTTGTCCATTAGAGTGTCTATTTTCATGTTCCTTTTACAAATGGGCTGTCGGAACTACTCTGCTCCTGGAAAAAATCCAGCAACGATTTTTTTGGCCATTTGGAAAAACCCACTTTTCTCGGGAACGGCTCTGCAGATTTTTGCACGAATGGCGCATTTTGTCCATTAAAGTGTCTATTTTCATGTTCCTTTTACAAATGGGCTGTCGGAACTACTCTGCTCCTGGAAAAAATCCAGCAACGATTTTTTGGCCATTTTGGAAAAACCCACTTTTCTCGGGAACGGCTCTGCAGATTTTTGGCACGAATGGCGCATTTTGTCCATTAAAGTGTCTATTTTCATGTCCCTTTTACAAATGGGCTGTCGGAACTACTTTGCTCCTGGGAAAAATCCAGCAACGATTTTTTGGCCAATTTGGAAAAACCCACTTTTCTCGGGAACGGCTCTGCAGATTTTGGCACGAATGGCGCATTTTGTCCATTAAAGTGTCTATTTTCATGTCCCTTTTACAAATGAGCTGTCGGAACTACTTTGCTCCTGGGAAAAATCCAGCAACGATTTTTTTGGCCATTTTGGAAAAACCCACTTTTCTCGGGAACGGCTCTGCAGATTTTTGGCACGAATGGCGCATTTTGTCCATCAAAGTATTTATTTTCATGTTCCATAGATGAATAGGCGGTCGGAACTACTATGCTCCTGGAAAAATCCAGCAACGATTTTAGTTCCTTAAATCGAAGTAACATAATGTGAAAATACCCATAAATTTCCCCCACTTTTTCCCGGTTTCTTATTCCCAAAATCGACGCTATTTTTTCGACGCTATCTTGGCATACGTGATTTTAGTTCCTTAAATCGAATTACATAATGTGAAAATACCCATAAATTTCCCCCATTTTTTCCCGGTTTCTTATTCCCAAAATCGACGCAATTTTTCGACGCTATCTTGGCCCACTTCATAAAAAGTTGTTGTTTAGTTTTTTTTACATAGAATTTGACACTGTTAAAGTCAGCTGATACTCATTTTTACTAATAGGGCCACCTGGAATCTATTCACCTTGACGATAACAACTTCTTGGTCTAATTATTAGTGATGGCAGTCCAGTGACTGTATCAGTGATGTAAGATATATATTTTGAAATGGCACTGAACGTCCATATAAAGTACTGTTTTCACCGTAATGGTACTTTTTTAACGAGTTTATAAAAATTCAACACACATTTTTAATTACATATAATATTACAAGGTTGCATGAATAATCGCCCAAAGCACCAATATGAGAAATCGCCCAAAAGTTTTGGGCTTTTATATATATATATATATATATATATATATATATATATATATATATATATATATATATATATATATATATATATATATATATATATATATATATATATATATATATATATATATATATATATATATATATATATATATATATATATATATATATATATATATATATATATATATATATATATATATATATATATATATATATATATATATATATATATATATATATATATATATATATATATATAAATAAATATATATATATATATGTATATATATATATATATATATATATATATATATATATATATATATATATATATATATATATATATATATATATATATATATATATATATATATATATATATATATATATATATATATATATATCTATATATATATATATATATATATATATATATATATATATACATATATATATATATATATATATATATATATAATATATATATATATATATATATATATATATATATATATATATATATATATATATATATATATATATATATATATATATATATATATATATATATATATATATATATATATATATATATATATATATATATATATATATATATATATATATATATATATATATATATATATATATATATATATATATATATATAAATATATATATATATATATATATATAAATATATATATATATATATATACATATATATATATAAATATATATATATATATATATATATATATATATATATATATATATATATATATATATATATATATATATATATATATATATATATATATATATATATATATATATATATATATATATATATATATATATATATATATATATATATATATATATATATATATATATATATATATATATATATATATATATATATATATATATATATATATATATATATATATATATATATATATATATATATATATATATATATATATATATATATATATATATATATATATATATATATATATATATATACAGACACATTTCTCTGTTTTTCTCCCAGCTGAATAAGAAGCTGATCAATTAGACTTGCATAGTGTAAACTAGGACAAAGTCCCAATTCACACTATGCAAGTCTTATTGATAAGATTCTTATTCAGCTGTGAGAAAGACAGAGAAATAAGTACACATTTCTCTGTTTTTCTCACAGCTTAATAAGAAGCTGATTAATAAGACTTCCATAGTGTGAATTTAGACAAAGTCGACGTTTAGACGATGCAAGTCCTATTGGTCAGCTTCTTATTCAGCTGTGGGAAAGACAGAGAAATGAATACACATTTCTCTGTTTTCTCGCAGCTGAATAAGAAGCTGATCAATAATACTTGCATAGTGTAAGCTGGGACTAAAGAATTTGTGTGTGGCTTAAGTGTATTGGTGTTTCTTTGGCATGTTGATAGGTACCAAGCACTATCGTGCTTGGCCGAAAATGCTGAAAGTTTTTCCCTATTTTCATGTCCCTTTTACAAATGGGCTGTCGGAACTACTTTGCTCCTGGGAAAAATCCAGCAACGATTTTTTTGGCCAATTTGGAAAAACCCACTTTTCTCGGGAACGGCTCTGCAAATTTTTGGCACGAATGGCGCATTTTGTCCATTAAAGTGTCTATTTTCATGTCCCTTTTACAAATGGGCTGTCGGAACTACTCTGCTCCTGGGAAAAATCCAGCAACGATTTTTTTGGCCATTTTGGAAAAACCCACTTTTCTCGGAAACGGCTCTGCAGATTTTTGGCACGAATGGCGCATTATGTCCATTAAAGTGTCTATTTTCATGTCCCTTTTACAAATGGGCTGTCGGAACTACTCTGCTCCTGGGAAAAATCCAGCAAAGATTTTTTTGGCCATTTTGGAAAAACCCACTTTTCTCGGGAACGGCTCTGCAGATTTTTGGCACGAATGGCGCATTTTGTCCATTAGAGTGTCTATTTTCATGTTCCTTTTACAAATTGGCTGTCGGAACTACTTTGCTCCTGGGAAAAATCCAGCAACGATTTTTTTGGCCAATTTGGAAAAACCCACTTTTCTCGGGAAAGGCTCTGCAGATTTTTGACACGAATGGCGCATTTTGTCCATTAAAGTGTCTATTTTCATGTTCCTTTTACAAATGGGCTGTCGGAACTACTCTGCTCCTGGAATAAATCCAGCAACGATTTTTTGGCCATTTTGGAAAAACCCACTTTTCTCGGGAACGGCTCTGCAGATTTTTGGCACGAATGGCGCATTTTGTCCATTAAAGTGTCTATTTTCATGTCCCTTTTACAAATGGGCTGTCGGAACTACTTTGCTCCTGGGAAAAATCCAGCAACGATTTTTTTGGCCAATTTGGAAAAACCCACTTTTCTCGGGAACGGCTCTGCAGATTTTTGGCACGAATGGCGCATTTTGTCCATTAAAGTGTCTATTTTCATGTCCCTTTTACAAATGAGCTGTCGGAACTACTTTGCTCCTGGGAAAAATCCAGCAACGATTTTTTTGGCCATTTTGGAAAAACCCACTTTTCTCGGGAAGGGCTCTGCAGATTTTTGGCACGAATGGCGCATTTTGTCCATCAAAGTATTTATTTTCATGTTCCATAGATGAATAGGCGGTCGGAACTACTATGCTCCTGGGAAAAATCCAGCAACGATTTTAGTTCCTTAAATCGAAGTAACATAATGTGAAAATACCCATAAATTTCCCCCACTTTTTCCCGGTTTCTTATTCCCAAAATTGACGCTATTTTTTCGACGCTATCTTGGCATACGTGATTTTAGTTCCTTAAATCGAATTACATAATGTGAAAATACCCATAAATTTCCCCCATTTTTTCCCGGTTTCTTATTCCCAAAATCGACGCAATTTTTCGACGCTATCTTGGCACACTTCATAAAAAGTTGTTGTTTAGTTTTTTTTACATAGAATTTGACACTGTTAAAGTCAGCCGATACTCATTTTTACTAATAGGGCCACCTGGAATCTATTCGCCTTGACGATAACAACTTCTTGGTCTAATTATTAGTGATGGCAGTCCAGTGACTGTATCAGTGATGTAAGATATATATTTTGAAATGGCACTGAACGTCCATATAAAGTACTGTTTTCACCGTAATGGTACTTTTTTAACGAATTTATAAAAATTCAACACACATTTTTAATTACATATAATATTACAAGGTTGCATGAATAATCGCCCAAAGCACCAATATGAGAAATCGCCCAAAAGTTTTGGGCTTTTATATATATATATATATATATATATATATATATATATATATATATATATATATATATATATATATATATATATATATATATATATATATATATATATATATATATATATATATATATATATATATATATATATATATATATATATATATATATATATATATATATATATATATATATATATATATATATATATATATATATATATATATATATATATACAGACACATTTCTCTGTTTTTCTCCCAGCTGAATAAGAAGCTGATCAATTAGACTTGCATAGTGTAAACTAGGACAAAGTCCCAATTCACACTATGCAAGTCTTATTGATAAGATTCTTATTCAGCTGGGAGAAAAACAGAGAAATGTGTCTGTGAGAAAGACAGAGAAATAAGTACACATTTCTCTGTTTTTCTCACAGCTTAATAAGAAGCTGATTAATAAGACTTCCATAGTGTGAATTTAGACAAAGTCGACGTTTAGACGATGCAAGTCCTATTGGTCAGCTTCTTATTCAGCTGTGGGAAAGACAGAGAAATGAATACACATTTCTCTGTTTTCTCGCAGCTGAATAAGAAGCTGATCAATAATACTTGCATAGTGTAAACTGGGACTAAAGAATTTGTGTGTGGCTTAAGTGTATTGGTGTTTCTTTGGCATGTTGATAGGTACCAAGCACTATCGTGCTTGTGTTGTTGTTTTGTTTTTTGTGTATTTTGAATTCGTATTCTATACATGTCAATAGTGAGAAATAATCGACAATCTTCGTCGTTACTTTTATTACTTTAATATGCTATGCTTTGTATCGTTGCTCACAATGAAATTTTAAGGTGTAACGATATTGCTATTTACAAATTTTAAGATACGCATTGTGAATTCCCTAATTATTTAAACAATTAATTTAACTTTTATTTCTCAAAATTAAAGAAACTCATGAAGATATGTTCGTGTCCAAGCATAAATGCATTTGTTTTTTCTCTATTCCTCTTTATGCTTTTCGTTTGTTTTAATAGTGTTGGAAAGTAATATAAAATTTTAACAAAGCCCTTAACACGAAGTTAACGAGTCAAAAAAGCGTTAATTCAAACAATAATTATTGGAGACAAAATTACCTTTTATTTAAGCGTTAAAAGTTAGTGAATTTCACTACAGGTTTCTTTAGTATCATCTAAAAGAGTCGCTTTTGCTGTAAATTTAGCAGTCCCTGATCAAAGAATCAGATTGACATAGGAACACATAAAGCAAAGAGTGCTCCTGATGAACATATCCGATGAGTACTGGTTTAACTAACATATAAGTGGAAGATGATGCTCTTGTAACTTATTTGATGCCGTTTAAAATTTTGTAATTTATTTTTTAATATGGCGAGCTGGCAACTTTTTTAATGCTTCCTTTGTTTTTCTTGAATTTTCTGTTGTTATTGTTTATATAAATACGTTTCGATATATCGAAGTATCGATGTTTTTAAAAAATATATATCGATACTGTTCAAAAATATCGATACGATATATATCGATACATTTTTCAATTTCCCCATCACTACAAGAGAGATATATCGAAGTATCGATGTTTTTAAAAAATATATATCGATACTGTTCAAAAATATCGATACGATATATATATCGATACATTTTTCAATTTCCCCATCACTACAAGGGAGAGTTCAAGACCGAACGTAACAAAATCGTTCGCCAGCTGCCGCCGCTTGACTTCTTCAAGCCGCGTCACCGCAGACCATGATACAATTAACAGGTACACGCAGTAGATAAGCTGATCTCACACGCCTCTAAACAGCAAACTTAGTTGAATGATGTAATTATCATCACCGCCATCAAACTGTCAAACACTGTATAGTGATTCCCAAGGTGGATTTATACAGGTGATATTATAAGCACAGCTGTTCTACTTTTTTCAGCATATTAGATGTTCGTATGTCAAAATTTGTATACGTTGACATAGGGGCTGAGATATCAAATGTTATTGTAATGTTGTAGCTGTTTTAGATTCAATACCACCTGATAAAATAAACTCACCTTGGTGGTTCCTTTCTTTACGGTATTTGACATTTCCTTATAGAGGTAGTTGTGCTGATAGTTCCACCCGTCCATGGTAGAATTATACTACAGGTAGTAGCGAAGCTACAACAACCCAACAACAGCAAAAACAACACGGCTTTTTATTGTTGTTTATGTTCGAGGTTGTCAAAAAGCACAAAAGAAAATTTGAAAAAAAATGTATATGTTCACATGTGTGTGTTTACTTCGCCATGTTTTTTTCAGTAGTGTGGGTGTGTGTTGGTATAACATAAACAACTTTTGACAGAGTCGAACCCAAAAAAAAAGTTCGTTAACGCTTCACCACTACCTGTATTATTCTACCATGCACCCGTCTTTCAAAATTTTTTGACAACTAGTGAAGTACTTCTACAACAAATTTTCTATTGTTGTACAACTGCGTGCAGGGTTGTCATATGTGGCGATTTCTCGTCAAACGTGACGATTTTAAAACTTATTTGGCGTCTTAATTTTCGATTTGGCGACATGGCGATATTTTGGCGACTTATAAAGTAGTTGGCAATTTTGTTGGCTATTTTGGGTGAGCCATGCATTTTTTGGGAAACTTTTAAAGTCAGTATGAAAAATAACATATACGGCCATGTTTTGAAAACCATTTCGTTTTTAAATCGCAAAATCACAAAAATGAAAAACAGTGTTCTTTTATTTGGACAATTTAGTGCATTCGAAGTTAAGTTCGAATAAAATATCTGAAACATTTAAAACATAAAAACAAATTAAAAAGTTGCAATAAATAAATGACCGTTTTAGTTGAATTTTTTCCTGAAATTTTGCGGTTTCAAAACGAAATAATTTTCAGAACATGGCCGATATACTCTGGTAGTTTTAAGTATGAATTTTTATACATTCATATGTATGTATGCGAACAAAATGTATTGAAAGAATATTTTCAACATATCAAAACTCATCTGCGAAATAGAGTGTAATTTGAACTTCAGGAAGCGTTATTACGAGTTGTAAAATAATTGAATGTAAATAACACTTTGTTGCACTTCTTCTGTACCTACTCAAGAAAGGATGAACCAATTTAATTACCCTACCCTTGAGGATGAAGCTAGTGGTCTGAGACTATCGATAGTCTACGCCATCGATAGCATGCGATAGTTTTTCAAAAACCATCGATAAATATCGATAGTTTTCGATAGTATCAAGACCACAATTTGCAAGTATTATTTCTTGCACTTCCCGAAATACGAAGTGAACAAAAAATAAGTTTCTAAAGTATAGACTAAAAAGGCATACAGTTTAACTTACCTATAAGTCTTAAACTAAAAGTTTTTACCAATTAAGTTGAATAAACTTTTTTCTAGTAGTAAAATGAGAAACATTTTCTTCATATAAGTTTTTAGCCGACGATTGGCCGTTAGCAGTTTTTTTTACGGATAAATTTTGATCTCCTAAATGCAAACGGACTGATTTTAGACTTCAGTAGCTTATTTTTTGTGCACTTCATATTTTTTGACCGGGGAGCGGAAAAAATAAAAATTTTGGACATGCCACTGCAGTTTTTCACCTTAATATATTGAACCTCAATAAACAGGATTTACAAAAAATATACTGCTAAGAAGTTGTTGTCTGAGTTTTCCATCATCCTTTACCTTACCCACTTTTTTTAAATCTCATGTATAACAATTTAAATTAAATGTTTAGTGTGGACGAATTAACAGAGAGTTTCGATAAATGTATTGAAGATACAATAAAAAAATTTTAATAAAGAAGAAGTTGAACACAAATATGAACAATAAATGGTTTAATAATGAACTCAGAAGGTTGAAATCGGAAAAAGTGAACTCGTTTCAAAGAGCAATCATTGCAAACACAAATGCTGCATGGACAAATTACAAAGAGATAAGAAATAAATATAAAGTAAAAATATATTTATATAACTGGGACAAAACTGGAAATATTTTACGTAATATAATATATAAATCTTTTGAAACTGGGACTTTCCCTCAAAACTGGAAAGAATCAATGATTACACCGGTAGAAAAAAGTAGAAATACAAATAAGTGTGAAGAATGTCGTCCAATAAACAATCTAAAAACGTGTGAAAAAATAATAGAAAAAATAGTTAAAAACCAATTAGAGAACTATATGGAAAAACACGCATTAATATCTAAATATCAATCAGGTTTCAGAAAAAAAAACACTCTTGCGAAACGGCTGTGAACTATGTTATAAGCCGATGGAAATTCATTAAGAAAAACAATAAAATTTTGGCTATATTCCTTGATTTTAAGAGAGATTTCGAAACTATAGATAGAAGCATCTTGATAAAAAACTATATTATTATGATATACAAGATAAAGAATCAAAATGGTTTCAATCATATTTAACAAATCGAGTACAAATTACAAAAGTAAACAATATCGAATCAAACCCTGCGCAGAATGACTTTGGAGTTCCATTTATTATATATTTATTATATATTTATTATATATATAAATGACATTGAAAAGGTGTTGGAAAAGTGTGAAATTGTTCTATATGCAGATGATACGTTAATTTTTACGGAAGCAGAAACAGAAGAGGAATGCTACGAAAATATAAAAACAGACATGAATAACATAAATAACTGGCTAAAAATGAACAAATTAAAGTTAAATGAAACCAAAACGAAATTAATGCAAATGAACATGAACACGTTAACAAATTTCAAGTAAATAATGTTGTAATAGAAAAAATAAATAGCTTAAAATATCTGGGTTTCGTAATAGATAAAGAATTAAAGTTTAAAGAACATGTTGAGTATATATGTAAAAATAGGGGAACAAATTGGCTTTTTTAAGCGATTAAGAAGTAAAGTATCCATTATCACTGCTATTAATACTTATAATAACAATTATTAAACCACATTTTGAATATGGATCAACGATTATGTACACATGCTGCACGGATCAACAACTAGCAAGATTGCAAAATCTACAAAATAAAGCAATGCGCTCAATTCTAAAATGTAATCAGTTCACGTCAATAAAGTATATGTTGGATACATTAAAATGGTTAAATATACGACAACGGCTGGAATTAAATACCACAATTTTCATACAAAAAATGAAGACGGCAGATGCACCATCTTATCTAATTGAACAACTAAGATACGTGGGGGAGGTTCAACCGTATAATCTGAGGAATGCAAGTGATTTCAGGCTACAAAATGCTAATACAAGTACGATGCAAAGGTCACTATTTTATAAAGGACTGAGGCTTTACAACACGATGTCAAATAATATCAAATATGTACAAAACATAAATGTATTTAAAAAAAATATTGTGAATTTCATTCGAAATATTGAGAATAATCAGAGCTTGTAATATTTAAAATGAGATTATTAACAATACTGTAATTGTAATTTTGAAAAGTATTAAAAATACTACTTATCTATTTAAAAAAACAACAAAACAAAATAAACAGCAACATCGAAAGAACACATAGCAATTAATATTTCAAAAAGGTTACACTAATTTACAAGTTTTGGTAAATTTTGTCGTTCCCTAGAACTGAAAGTTGTTTTTGCTGTTCCCGTAATTTTGTGTTTAGTGGGATTAATTCTTGGTTACTATCGTTTTACCAAATTGTACCCAAAAGATATGCTATCGAATCTAATAATTAGAAAAACAAAAACTATCGTCAACTATCGATAGTATTGAAAACTATCGATAGTGATTCGATAGTCAAAAACTATCGATAGTACCATCGATTGTTTCAGACCACTACTTTGGCCGGGCTTAATGATTTTCTAATCCAAAGCGAATTAATATCAAGTGGCCTTATCATTAAAACACCACATATACAAAGTAGGTGTACGACTATTTTTATTTGTGCTTTGACAGTTCGGGTTAAAGTTTTTCTCTTTTCTCATATAGAGTTTGACTGATTGGGTGTAATCAGCTGATGATCATCTGTGACGATAAGGCTACCTGGTACTGAATTCGCCTTGTTCTAATCTATGTATGTGTGTATATCCAACAGCGGCTTCGCTGAAGAATGATTACCTGCAAAGCCGGCCTTTGGCCGGGCTTAATGATTTTCTCTTTTATGTACATATGTTCAACAGCGGCTTTGTTGAATAATGATTTTCTGCATAGCTGCCCTTTGGCTGGGCTTAATGATTTGCTAATCTGTGTATGTCCGTCAGCAGCTTCGCTGAAGAATGATTTTCTGCATAGCCGCTGTTTGGCATACATAGATTAGAAAATTACTAAGCCCGGCCGAAAGCCTTCCAGCAGAAAATTATTTTTCAGCGAAGCTGCTGACGAACATACACAGATGAGAAAATCATTAAGCCTGGCTGAAGGCCAGCTGTGCAGAAACAATTCTTCAGCGAAGCTGCTGTTGAACATACATAAAAGAGAAAATCATTAAGCCCGGTTGAAGGCCTTCCTGGCAGAAAATTATTATTCAGCAAAGCCGCTGTTGGACATACATATAAGAGACAATTAGTAAGCCCTGCCGAAGGTCGCCTATATCGGACAGTTTCTCTAGGTATACATTATTTCATATAACTAAGCGGCTTGTCGATACGTTTTTTGTATGTGTTCAGTGCACTCGATGCTTTTGCTATAATTTAACGTTTCTTTATTTCATTGTGGGTTTTTGTGTTGGTATTCTACATGTTCTGGAAACACAAGCACTAACAAAGCTGTAGACAAAACTTTTCAAATTACGCTTGGTTTGTTTTAGTGAGTCATGTTTTGTTAGTTTTGTTTTGGAATTTATGTTTACAGTAAAATACAGTGCTTGGAAGTAGTGTGCTCAGCTATTTAATATGTACATATATTTTTTTAATTTCCACGCAGAAGACATATTTATTTACACGAACCAACGTCTATCATACCAAAACCACATCAAAAACTTTGCTCTCTATTAATGTTTGACATCCCACTAAGCCTGAGATTCGAAATAAAAGAAGGTTCGCTAAAACGAAGAATTTTCGAAACAAATTTGTTCGATATATGCTCGTGAATCTAAAAAAATCTAATGTTTGCTAAAGCGAGCTTTTGTCGATAATGTCGCGATAATAAGCGCAATTGCCAAATTTCATAAAATGTGAATGTTCGCAGCATCGAAATATGTCGCGATTTTAAGCGCAATCGCCAAATTTCATAATATGTGAATGTTCGCAGCATCGAACTATTTTCAATAATTTCTCGAAGGTGTAATTTGCATTCATGTGTGCAATAATTGAATAAGAAAAAATTTGCCACGATAGCCTAGTGGATGTGTGCTAATTTGTTAGCCTGGAGGTACCGTGTTCGAATCTGATTGAATGCAGCGTAAGTTAAAAATTAAAATAAATAATTATTCCATTTACAATAAAATAGATAAATTAAAAAATAAAGATAACAATCTTGAAAAATTATTTTTTCCTGCATTTTTGTGGTATCGATATTCCTTCGATATTGGTTCGCTATTGATTTGTCAGCGAAACATCGAAATCGAGAGATTTGCTGCCACAAACTGAGCGACGAGTGAGCTCTAGCAGCTCTTTCTCTTTCCGACTGCGATAGCCGTTCGCGACTGTTTTGTCCGAGAAACGTGTGCGCAACATTCGAATGCGATATTACATTCGAATGTTTTGGTTGCTGGGTATTTCGGACCTCAAATGTACATTTGTATTAGTTATGCGGCTACCTTTTATATTATTCTACCATGATAGGACAGAGACGAAGAAAATGAGTGATCAAAAATGAAAAACTCAGCTTTTTCCCACTCGGCTATTGTACAAAAGAGAGACATATAGTGATGTGAAGATATAGAATTAAACAAAATAAAAGTTTTAGCTCCCAGTGAAAAAGTTTTTAAATAGTATAAAACTGCAAAAAATTACTGCTTTATTATGTAAAAAAATTAAATAAAGCGTTTAAAGTGTGTTTAAGTGATATTTGAAAGTTTAATTATTAATTAAAGTGTAAATGAAGTGTTCTGTTTGCCTGTGCGTGCGCTTGTGCATCTGTTGTTGGTTCGGTACCAAAAGTGGTTGAAAATTGTAGAAGCTAGCTGCAAAATGTATAAAAGCTATACATAATGTGTATGAAATATGGAATTGTAATTTTTTCGTGTATAAAATAATAAATTTGTCCATTTATTTATGAAATAAACAATTTGTTTTAATTGCAAACAATAAAATTTTTTATTCTGTTTTGCACTCGGCTTTCGATTAAGTGAATATGCAATATCTTCCCTCTCTTTTGCCGCGTCTGTTTAGCCTGTGGCGTCAGTTTAAAAAACACATGATGCATGCAGTGATGCCAGTTTCGTATACAGTTGAAAAAGTCTAAAATTTATAAAGCCCTTAAAAATATCCAAAACGATACTCGTTACACGCTGTTTACATTGGGAAACATTTGTCGTCGAACATTTTCTTTTGCGTGAGAGTGATGAAATAGAAATATTTAAATATTATAAATCAACACTAAGTGCTGATTTACACTAGGAAACATTGTTTCCCGAAACCTATTTTTCAGTGCAAAAGAGCGAGTTAGGAGTACAAGTGGTATATATTTCTATTTCATCACTCTCACGCAAAAGAAAATGTTCGACGACAAATGTTTCCCAATGTAAACAGCGTGTATATAAGAATCGATATCTCGGTTTTTGAAATATCGGCGATATACATCGATCTTTTTTTCTTAAATATCGATATTTTGATATATCGATATATTTTACCCATCCCTACTTCGTTGGTTACGATCAGAGCGCGAGGCGGTCGGCTAAAAGCCGCCGCCGATGATTTTCACAATAACTTCGCCGCCGCCTAGTAGTGCGGCTAATATCGGCTAGCGGCTAAGCCGATTTGTTAATGTAAGAAGTGGGTATTTACTAACATGCGCGTTTAAAAATATTTAATTTAGTTTTGAAACGTATGAAGAAAATTTCTTATGAAAATTATTTTTATATATAAGGCAGTAAATCGTCCAGAAAGGCAAGTTTATTTATATTTGGGCCGAGTATACCTGTTATAAATATGCCTTGTATGTAAGTAAACAAGAAATCCTCTGTTAGCAGATATATATTGGTAGCCGCCGCCGGCGAAAAATTTTCGGCTCTTAGACGGCTAGTAGCCGCCGCCGAGTATATATATGGTCTTAGCCGCCGCCGACCACCATTCTACATCGACCTCGCCCTCTGGTTACGATATTTTATTTTTCTGGATTGGACTGTAATAGGTCTACAATAATTTGAATTAAAAACGGTAAAATGCTATCGCCAGCACGCGTAATAATGCCGAAATTTTTTAAACAAACAGCCTTTAAAGGAATTGGTATGTATTAATATACAGTAAAGTACTATAAAGTGCTGTTGAATATGGTCGTCTTCCCTATAAAATAGTTACGTTCTCAACAAAGCCGCAACCAAAAGAAAGTTTTGTGGGTAACACCTCAAAATGTACAACATCGACAGAGACAAGAAAACCCATCGCACCACCAACATACCGTTATATTTACCCGGAATTCCTACCAGATCCGAAAATGGAATGGCGTAATTCAGTTAGAGAAAAATTAGAAAGATTTGATATGATAGACAGGCGCTCTCAAATTGAAATACCAGAATTCTATGTAGGTTCCATATTGGCAGTAACAAGTTCCGATCCTCATGCCTCTGGTAAAGTTAGCCGTTTTGTGGGTGCGTTTTTAAATTATTGCATTTTGTGTATTATTTTATTACGAAATGTTAACTTACAGGAATATGCATATTGCGGGAACGTTGTGGCCTAAGAGCCCGCTTTATTTTACGCAATGTTATTGACGAGCAGGGTTTAGAGATCATGTACGAAATGTATGATCCTTCTATACAAAAAATTGAAGTTTTGCGTCTAGAAAAACGGATTGATTCTCATTTATTGTACTTGCGAGATGCTATGCCCGAATACAGTACATTTGACATTAATATGGATGCTGAAATTATAGAGGAAGGCTCTTCTATACCCGTTAATGATGTGCAAGTTCGTTTGCGTCCACGTCCCTGGTTAGAAAGATGGGAAAGGCAAAATCTCAAAGGAGTGGCAAATGTAGATGAATATACCAACGATAAGAATAGGCGCAAAGCGCTAGAACATCAAAAGCCATGGGAAAAATTTGATTTAATGAAGCAGTATAGAGCCACCATACCAGAGGACGAACAAAACGAAATCTTTACTGAAGTCTATTCGCAATTACATCAAATGGATATGCAATGCAAGAAGAACAAGCGTAAGAGATCGTTCGTTAAGCCAACAAAATTAGCTTAAAAAGTATAATGCTATGCAATCTTTGTAATTAAAAAAGCCAGGGCATAATTATGAATTCGCCTCGATTAAAAGTAAAATTGTAGAAAATAAAGTCGTAGCAAAGTTTGAATACCCTTGACATTTTAGCGGAGTTCAGTATTTGATACAAACGGTCTTGCGAAATTGCAAATGCAAAATATCGTAGCTTTTTTGCTGAATTTTTGTGTGTTTTGTTGTTACATTTTATTAAAAAGTTACATATTTTGCATTTAAAATTTCGCAAGACCAAAGCGTATTAATACCAAGTGGCCTTATTAGTACAACAACAACTGTAGTGAGATTTTGTAACTTTTAAGTAGGCGTTCATACGAATTGATATCGAGGTTTTGGCTTAATCGGTTAATTTTGGTATTAACCGGTTAGCCGATTAATAAAGTTTTCATAAATCAAGCAATTTCAACAAATAAAAATGCATAAATTATCTATTATTTTGAATTTATTAGTAAAAAAAAAACAATAACATAACAAACAACAATTTATCAACTAAATCAAGAAAAAATTCATAAATATGTATTCATTAAAAAATTAACAAGTTTCTGAGATCATTATATCAGTTATTTCAATAGTTTAAGGAGATCTTCTAAAACAATCTTTCAGAAAATTAATTTGCTTTAAATGCTTAGGATTTAAGAGATTCTTGGAAAAATCCTTTCATTTATCGTAGATGTTGAAGAAATCGAAAGCAATCCATAACACAGAATATCTAGTTTCTCAGTCCTTTTCCTGGACTTCTCTAAAATTAGCAAATTTGCCATGGCACAATGGAAAATTTTATAAGTTTTAATTTTTTAATTTATTTCAAGTTCTTACAGTTCTAATTGTTTCAGTTAATTCCGTTAAAACATTTCTTGTATTACTATCGATAGTTTCTCCTGTTGTAAGGTCATCACCTGACTCATACTGGCAGAGCTCAGCGATGAACTTTCTACAAAAAAGTTTATTTCCGAATTCCTTAGTTTCCGTTTTTGTACTGTATTTTAAAACACTGTTGCTAGAAGGAAATTTTCCTGAGTGTAGGTATAAAATAATTGAATTCGTAAGTTAAAATCACTGAACACACTGATTTGTTTGTATGAAAAATAATTTCTAAACACATACATTTTGTATATGAGACGAAACAAATAATTAAACACACAAAAATACGTTATAATACTACAAAATATGAAAAAATTTGTTACGTCGGTTAATCGGTTAATCGACTCAATTTAACCGGTAATCGAAAATAGCCGATTTTAAAGTAACCGGTCAGTTAATCGGGAAGTAATTAGCCTGTTAACCGATTAACGGTTAACCGAATGAATACCCTAGTATATATCGCTACCGAAACTACTACCGGTATTACAATTTAGTATATGAAATCAAACAAAATGCTTTAGAACTAATAAGATACTTTAAAAATGCATCGTTTTTAATCTTATGTATAAATAGGCCACACAATTTTTTGTCGTACACTTTTAAGTATCTTATTGTCCACCAATGTTAATGAAACAAATATGTAATACTTCACCTAATTATTCAGAATAAAACGCCTTTTTCTATCTAAATGCATTACCAAACTCAACTCGAAAAGTAATTCTATTTTATTTTTAATATTTTCACAACTGAAAGTATTTGCAATGTTTTATACAACAGTTAAAAGTAGCAAACAAAATATGTACTGTATGCGAAGTCACTTATTCCATTTCACACGGCCAATCCTGAAAATATACTTCGTCTCCCGACGATGTATTCCAATGTTTCATGAACTCTGCTGCAGTATATGTAGTTTTAGGACCTTCATTTCCAAACAATATCTCTACTTCGTAACGGTCTTGGGACGAACTTGCTTCTCTATATAATTTGCAGTCTACACTTAACTTAACATTAATTTCAAGTTAATGTTAAGTGTAGACCGCTCAAGTTAATGCTTTTTGCAGGTTATAACATAGTTGTTAGTGCAATTGTTTTAACAACGTAGTCATAACTTCAAGTTCAATAGCATTTCAAGTTAGGTGGAGACGTAGAGTTAGGGCCAAGAAACTTAGGGCCTTATTTTGTAAAACGCAACTCCAAGCGTTGATAAATTTTGTATGGAAAAAATGTAATTTGCAAAAACAAAACACACAAAGTTAGTCAACGCTTAGCGTTGCGTTTTACAAAATAAGGCCCTTAGTTTTTAACTTTGACAGCGTTGTAAATTGAGTTATTTTTATAGCTACCAGATCATTAAAAACAGTACCATCCAGTCTCCACAACAGCATCAGTTGTGACTCCTACATCTTCTGAGCAGAGTCAACCGCAATACACGCAACTAACATCACCAAACTCGTCAGTACAGAGGTCAACCAAGAAGCCAACAACGACAAAGAAAATTTAAAAAGCAATTTTACGATTTCTATCAAAACATCTAGTTTGGCGTTCTTGTGATTGCTGTAAGGATTTTTACAATGTCAGGATCACCAGTTCTCATTCTTACACCGGTTAAAGCTTCATATGGATATTTTCGAATTACATTATGCTATGTAGAATTTATACATCTTTGAACCTTATCTACATGTTTATACCACTTTTCAGGTTCTAGAATTGAAATTTTTGATATAACGGAAATGATTACTGAATTAATTATTTCGCCTTCTCCATTTCCTCTAGGAACTCCTGTTGTTGAATGATAAAGATTTATGTTGTTTTTTTTCACAAAATTCCTTAAAATCAATTGATGTGAAGGCAGCTCTTCTCAGTAATTATTCGTTCAGGAAATCCAAAAACTTTTGAAATACTTTCAAATCTAGTAATTACGGCTGCCTTCCTAAACGCATGTTGCTTTACAGTTCAACAATGTCACGTATTCTCAAACGCAACCGTGCAAACTTTGGCAAAGTATTGCATTCCTAAAGTCATATCGCGACCTCAGTATTGTTTTGGCCCATATGCCAAAAAGTCGGAATGAAGAAAAACAAAGAAGATTTACATAAAGTTTTCTCAAAATATATCCGATAGAATTTTTTTGTATTTTCACCACTGCTTCCGGCATATGTTTGGAAGAAAAATGTAAATTTTTGTGAACTTTCATCAATCCGATTAGAAATTAACATCTTTTTATGTGATATCTTGTTATGTGCTCCAGTAACCACTTTTTTTATTTTATTTGTAAAAAGTAGCTTTTGTTGCTCCATGTGTATACTAACTACTGTGTATTGAGTAACTTGTTATTGAGATGAAATTTTCTACTTTTTATTGAAAATAAGCTTATAAAAGATATTTACATGGAATAAAAAGTTATAATTAATGAATCTTGGTATTTTACTTGATTTCTGAATGAATGCTTGATATCTCAGAAACCAGGAACAATTTCGCGAAACAGTTTTTGGATTCTAAAAGAGGGTATTCAAAATATATATACCCCATATTTAACTCAATTGTTTTGAAAATGGTCGGTGGGCCAAAACAATACTAAGGTCTCGATATGTTTTGTAGCTGAACTGCAAATAAACGCAACTAGCGCACTATTTCAATTAGCAATGCTTTTTATTGACAAAGCATTCGATTTGCAGTGTTGTAAAGTATAAATGCTTTATTTAAACACTGTTTTAACGTTGCATACAGACGTTTAGGAAGGCACCCTACTTCATTAGTGCAAGTTGTTTTGGTAGGAAAAATCCAAACAAATTTTGAAAATGAATCGATTGTAACAAAAATATATATATGACCTTTCGATGTTGTACTCATCGGACCAATGTGATCCAAGTGCAATGTAACAAATGGAAATTCACCTTTGGGAATCGGATTTAATAAGCCTTCTTGTTTACCTCTTTTCCGATTCATTAACATACATTCTTTTGTTTCATTTTATCAAAATAAAAGTCCATTTGTAAGTTTTTTAAAGTTTTGTCTACTCCAAAGTGTCCAATTTCATGCGCTTTTTTAATAACGTCTGATTGTAGATTTTCTGGAACTACTAGCAACTTGCGACCGTTATCATTCTTAACTAATATATCATTATCAATAAAGTAGTCATCGAATTCTTCTTGACGCACTAATCGAATGAGAGTCGATAGATGTTCGTCAATTCTTTGATTTTGTTTAATTAGTGCCATTAAAGAATTTTCATTAACCATAATTGGATATCTGCTTAAAGCATCTACATGCTTCATTTGGACACCAGGCTTATGTTCCATAACGTACACACAGAAAAATTTCCATGTAAAATCGTCGAAAACCAGGTTAATTTAACATTTTTCATAGGTGTCAACATGATTTACAATAATCTTGAAAGAAAATTTTTCCTTTTGAATTAACTATATTTCATGTTGATTTAATATTCCAGTACAGTTAAATCAAAATTAAGTTGATACTGAAATAATACGAAAAATCATATTGAATCAAAGTAATTTCAAGTTGAAACAACGTGAATTTGATATTGGAACAGCACGAAGAATCATGTTGAATCAAAGTTATTTCAAGTTGAAACAACGTGAATTTGATATTGAAACAACACGAAGAATCATGTTGAATTAAAGTTATATCAAGCTGAAACAACATGACTTTAATGTAGCTATTTTATTAATTATTTTACTTACGTGATAGTCATCAGAAAACTTTGCGTTGCAGCTGACTGCCCCAGCCAAGATTTGAACTCGTGCCACCTGCATGATAGTCCACGCGCTAACCACAGTAGCCACAACAGCTTCAAACTTTTCTTTACTTATACACTAAATAAATACCATCGTATGTAAAATGCATTTAATTTTAATTCAACATGATTTACATGATTATTTAACATAAAACTTATTTGAAATTAAAGTTATAGTCATGTCTATTGAAAATGAAACAACGTTTATAACAAAATTGTTTTAACGGTGATTTAAGGTGAGATTAATAATTTTCCGTTTAAAATTAATATGAAACAATGGTAATTTTAAACCAGCAGCAGTAAATTTTCGCTGGTAATTCGTTTTTTGTCGTCTACATCAACGGTTCTCAAATGGTGGTCCGTGGACCCCTGGGGGTCCGTAGCAACCATCCAAGGGGTCCCCGTGAAGAACCGAAAAAACAGTGTTTTCAAAAATAGTAAAAGTTTATTTTCGATTTATGTTTTATTTATTTTTATTTTATATGCGTAAAATACATACATATGTATTTATGTTTTGAAATCTTCAAACACAAACAAAAAAATATGTTAGTGCGATCTTTTACTCTTCACTGCTTAATATAAAGTCCCCCAGACTCTGTACTGACTGTTATTGCCATCACTATCAAATCGGAAACAAGCCCTAAAATACTAGATATCGTCAAAAATTTTAAAAATAAAAAATTTGAAAGAATGCGAAAAAACTCAAATCCGTGGAAATTTATAAAACATAGTGAAGAGATTACTAGTGTAATGTCTAGTAACCATCACGGCAATTTAAATTTGTGGATGTTTTCTTTTGAATTGAACGTTGGAAACAAAATGTACAAAAGAAAAATTTCTCAAAAGATTTTTGTTTATTTTGAGAACTTTATTATATTGAACTTGAGCGATATTTATTTTAAATATATTTTTGTCTTCTGTTTAGTTTAATATATTTTTTGAACTTCAATGATAAATATTTTAAAAACAAACAAAATAAAAAACCTTTTCCGGCCCTTGGTTTATTTATAAGTTTTCAATACAACCTAAAAAACAAAATACAACCTGGGTTTCGGAGGGGGTCCGCGAAAAAAAATTTTTTTAACAAGGGGTCCGACACATGTAAGAATAAACAACAACAAGTCACACAACTAAGCAGAACAGCGAATTGTAGCAACCCACCAAACCAAAAGTTCCGACTTTTTCTGAAGTCAGACTTGTCGTAACGAATTCGTTAAGACATTTCGGTAGTTTGTCTAAAATCAGACTTACTACCGAAATGACATTTCGGTAGTTTATCTGATCAAATTTCTTTTATATATTTACATTTATTTCATGTGAGTATGTGCAAATAAAACTTTTTAAAAAACAATACAAATGTTATTTATAAGTAAGTAAAAACCGGTGAAAATTTTCAGATTGTTTTGAAGAAATATAATAAATAAAGAAGAACATTTAAAAGTAATATTCATTCGCCAATTACAGTTTTGAGTGTAAATTTTTATGGACAAGAGTCGTTGCAGGAAATGTTTACTCGGCGAAGCCACTATTCGACATATGTACATAGAGAAGAGAACCTTTAAGCTCGGCCGAATACAGTATAAGTAGGAAATCTTTACCCCTTTAACCCGGCTAAAGACCGGCTATGAACACAGATTCTATACATTGCTGTGAATAATTTTAGATATATTAAGATTTTTAAAGGTACGTTGTAAGCTCAAATAAAAGTAAGTAACATATGTTATACTAAATTTTTTACATTTTTGCATATTCATGCATTAACAATTAATTATAGCCAGACAAGCTACGTAAATGAAAACAAAGAAATATTGTGACTCCGCAAAAAACCGACAGCAAAAGTCATTAAAAAGGCTTACGACTATAATCTTTCAATTTATATTACATTAAGGGCCATTATTACAACTGCGCAATAGTTAAAGTCAGGATTTTGTCGGACGAATAAAAGGTTTACCTTTATTAAAACTTCACTTTAAATGAAAGTGAGCGATAAGTTAAAGTCAGGTGCATCCTACCTGGTAGGTTAAATTAAATTTGTAATAATGATAAACTGTTTATCCGTCCGACAAAAGTCTACTTTTAGCTATTGTCAAGTTGTAATAATGCCAATAAATCATAGAATATTGAAGTGATAAATAAAATGATGGAAAATAATTTTTATATAAACAATTATTAAAAAGGTTTAAGAAAACTCTTAAACGAATTCGTTAAGAAATCGTGCCTACATATCGTTACGATTCCGTACCGACATGTCGTATCGATTTCGTACCTACACGTCGTTGCGAATTCGTACTGACATATCGTTACGATTTCGTAACTACATATCGTTACGAAGTCGTGTCAACCCTTTCATACAAAAATCGTTACGATTTAGGTTCCGAAATCGGAAGATGTTACCGAACAGCCGTTACGAAATCGGAACATTTGGTTTGGTGGGAATGAGCAAAGCAAATAAACACTAACACACTCAAACGACAAATTATTTCTTGTAAATTTAATATGATTTCCAATCAAAATTGCGGCATGTGGATTTTACATTCCTTTTTTTTCTGTGTGTAATCATATTCTTCTAACTGCACGTCTCCACGCGCAATATTTATTTCCGAACATAAGAAATAACGTCGGCAGAATAACAGCACAAATATGTTCATGTATAGGCTTATGTTCTGAGCTATAGAACACGTATTGTGGTATTGGACATAAATTTAAAAAATTCACTGTGAATGGATCGATGTTTTTTGTCTTTATTTTAATTTATTTAATATTGTTTAAAACTATTTTATTTTAATTTGCTTTATTTTATTTTAAAAACTTTGTATTTTTACCACAGCTACAATTTTCTTTTGTTTAATTCACGCAAACAACAAATGCCGATCAAATTTGACAGCTTATGTTCAACATTATTTCTTGAACATAAGTTTGAACAATTATGTCGCAATTTATTTGCAAATAAATGTTTCTGCGGTCCACACGTGAACTTATGATGTTGGAAATATAATTTGACGGATGAGAACATAATTATTTCCAAGTTTATTGCTCGTGGAGACCCCCAGTAAGCAGAGGAATATCGGCTTTATTTACCGTTCTTTGAAATGCTGTACAATCAGTAATAATTTTATACCTAAGAGGTGCATACGTAATTTTTTTACAGCCTCAACAATTGTCAAAACTTCTAATTCATACGAATGATAATTTTTCTCAGCATCTGTTGTTATTCTGCTCCAATAATATACAGGGTGAAAGTTCTCCACATCGCTTGATTTCTGTATTAATATTGCACCTAAACCTTGTTTACTCCCATCTGTATGCAGTTCAGTAATAAAATCGGGATTATAAATTTTTAATACATTCTCTGAGCATAATATTTTCTTTATTTCTAAAAATGCATGTTCTTGCTCTATTCCAAAAAAGATCGTCTTTTTAGCTCCACGTAGACTTTTGTGCAATGGAGAAACAACAAAAGCATAGGAACGCACAAACTTTCTGAAGTAACCAGTTAACCCCAAAAAAACTTTGCATATCTTTAACTGTTTTCGGTGTAGGAAATTTTTTAACTGCATTTTTTTTGGCTTCAGAAGGATAAATGCTTGAATTAGCAATGATATGTCCTAAATACTCAACTTTACTTTTTAGGAATCGACATTTTTTCCATGAAATTTCAAGACCGCTCTTAGCGGCTACTTTCATTACTGTATTTAAACGTTCGATACCCTCTTCAAAATTTTCCGAAGGTATTGTTATACGAATTAAGTCGCTAAAAACATAGATCACAAATCTATTAAAACTTGCTGGAGAATTCGACAAGCCAAAAGGTGTTCTTTTAAACATATACTGACCATCGAATGTTGAAAACGCTGTATACTTCATACTTTCATCTTCCAAAGGTACATGAAAGAAACCATTTTTTAGGTGAATAGTTGAAAAAACTTTTGCATTAAATAGTTTATCTAACTGGTCGTCAATTCTTTGCATCGGAAATCTCTCTTTCTGGATTACTATATTAAGTTTGCGGTAATCAATACACAAACGGTATCCACCATCTTTTTTTCGTACGACAACTACTGGACTTGAAAATTCGGAATTTGAAGGAATAATAATATTTCAATAATTTCAGTATTCAATAGAACACTGAAGATGGCACATAGCCGAAACCGGTCTGTTTACAAACCAAATTTGACGTGGGATGACGGAAAATCGTTCCAAATTCGAATAATAATATCTTCTTTGAGCCACTCATCAATTTGTTCACGAATAATTTTCATCTCTAAAGGAGCTAATCTTCTTGCACGCGAATAAATCGGAGTTTCGTCCTTTAAAATTAGATGTGTTCTGATTGGACAGTCATAATGTTTTTGTGGAATATAATTACTAAAAATTTCAGCGACATTCTTTTCGTATTGAAATGGTACATCTAAATCAACTCCATTAATAGTAATATTAATGTTTAATAAGTAATCATCGTTATTTTCACTAAAAGTATTTGCTTTCTTTATTTTTTAAAAGAAATTCCTTTATTTGACATATTCATTTCAACGTTTTCAAGGAAGTCACGACCCAAAATCAAATTGTAAGATGTACATTCGGAACACTTTTTTGTAAATGTTTCATATGCATGGCAACACTGTTTGCTGCTTAATAAACTTTTTACGCACTCTCTTTTTGTACTTACTAGAAGCAGCGTGTTATATTTTATTAACGAAGTTAAGTATAAGGAAAAGTAAGTTTACCAGTTCAACAGGTTATGGGCCCAGTTAAGCGCTGTGGAAAAAATAATGGAAATCGAAAAGCTTACTGGTAGGAATAATTACCACCAATGGAAATTTACTGTGGAACACTCCATGAAATTGCAGGGGTATTGGAAGGCTGTTCTTGGCACTGAGGAAAAAGAGGATATAGTCGAAAAAGCTACATCCAGGTTAGTACTGTATATTTCGCCTGGATTATATGTACATATACAAAATGAGACTACGGCAAAAGCAATATGGGACAAATTAGAGTCTACATATGATGACACTGGGTTGGCACGTCGCTGTGGATTGTTAAGGAAGTTAACAACAACCCAGTTGGTGAATTGCGAGGACATAAGTGAGTACGTAAACACCATAATAGATACAGCACAAAAATTAAACCAGATTCGAATGAAAGTGAACGACGAATGGATAGGCAGTTTATTACTGAGTGGTCTGCCGGATCATTTCGCTCCAATGATAATGGCCATTGAGAGCAGCAATATAAAAATCTTCGCTGATACCATTAAAACCAAGCTGCTACAAGACTTCGACACCTACAACAATTTTTCGTCAACAGAATCAGCATTTTATGGTAAGTTCAAGAATAAAAAGCCAATTAATGAAAGATACAAAAAAGTCGTGTGTTATAACTGCAAAAAAGAGGGGCATATCGCAAAATTCTGTAAGGCACAGAAAAAGAAACAAAATGGCGTTCATAATGAAAAAACATTGGCGGCAGGCTTAACAGCGAATTTAGAAAACAACTGGCTCATAGATTCAGGTTCAACAGCACACATGGTAAACGACAAGAACTTGTTTGTGCATTTCAAACTGTATGATGAAGAAAAATACGTAACTATAGCAAATAACAAAAGCCTTAAAGCCACTGGTAAAGGAAATATTCGTGTGCAGCAATTATTAAATAACAAAATCGAATACATTAATATTACGGATGTTTTATATGTTCCAGGTATATGCGCTAACTTAATTTCAGTTAGCCAATTGACTAAAAAGGGCTACACCTTGAGTTTTGATGCTGAAAAATGCTTAATAAAGAAGGGCAACATCACATTTTTAGAAGCAAATTTAAATAATGGAATGTTTACACTAAACTTTGCAACAAAACATAAGAATTTTATAGCAAGCAGCAGCGATATCTGGCATAAACGACTAGGTCACCCTGGCGATAAGCATATTGAGTATGATGAAGCCACGAATATAAATTGTTCAAATTCAGACGTTTGCACCTCGTGCCTGCAGGGCAAACAATCACGTTCTTCATACAAGTCGTCAACAACACAAACATCAGAAATTTTGGAACTCGTACACACAGATGTTTGCGGGCCAATGGAACAAAAATCTATAGGTGGTGCTGTCTACTACGTGCTGTTTTTAGATGACTTCTCAAACAAATTATTTACATACATGCTGAAAAACAAGTCTGAAGTGCCTAAAATATTTCAAATATTTAAAAATATGGCGGAAAATCAAACGGGTAAGAAAATTAAAATACTCCGTTCCGACAATGGCTTGGAATATTGTAACAAAAAATTGAGACAAATTTGCGAAGAGAATGGAATAATCCATCAGACATCTGCACCAAATAGCCCTCAACAAAATGGGAAAGCTGAAAGGATGAATCGGACTTTGGTTGGAAGGGCACGTTCGATGCTTTTTGATGCAAACTTAAAAAAAAATTACTGGGCAGAGGCTATAAACACCGCAGCATATTTGCTAAACGTTAAACCAAGAAAAGTTAGCAATCACAGATCACCGGAAGAAGTCTGGACTGGTAAGAAAGTAAATTTAGGACATTTACGGGTATTTGGTTGTGTTGGAATGGTATTTATACCAAAAGAGTTACGTCAGAAATGGGATCCAAAATCAAAAAGGTGTATGATGATTGGATATAGTCTCAACAGTAAAGCATACAGGATGTACGATCCGGAGAAAAGAAAATTACACGTAAGTCGCAATGTGAAATTTATAGAAAATCAAATGTATATCAATATGACTAATAATCCGGAAAATAATACCACACTGGTACGCAATACAAATTTGGTACAGCTTTTTGATGACGAATGTGAAAATATTGTTTCTAACTCAAGTCAAGAAGAAATTGAATTTAAGTCAGCTGAAAATTCTGAGAATGATGATGACGACGAACAACAACAACAGCAACGGCAAGAATATCAGAATACAGAAGTCACAACAGCACGTAGGTCATCCAGAAAAAGAAAAACCCCAGATATGACGGATTATATTACGTATATGGCCAGCACCAGTTCTGATGATCCAATAAATTATGCAGATGCTTTAACCAGCACAGACAAAAATAAGTGGCTTGAAGCCATTCGAAGCGAAACAAATTCACTTTTAGAAAATAATACATCTAGTATTGTTAAAGAAGACACAAACGTAGCAAAATTGTCAACAAAATGGATATTTAAAAAAAAGAATGAAGAAGGTGGTAAAAGATGCAAATCAAGATTAGTTCCAAGGGGCTTTGAACAGCGAAGCGGCATAGATTACATGGAAACTTACTCACCGGTAATGAGGTACAACACATTACGCTATTTGCTGACGATTGCTTTGGAGTTTGACTTGAAAATAAGTCACTTGGATGTGTGTACAGCGTTTCTTCAAGGAAACTTAAAAGACGAAATTTATATTGAAGTTCCCGAAGGCATTTCAGTACCAGCCGGCCATATGTTGAAGTTAAACAAACCATTGTATGGCTTAAAGCAAGCATCCAGGATGTGGAATGAAAAACTGAATGAAAAATTAAATAACCTTGGCATGCGTAAATTGAAGACAGACCACTGTGTTCATATATTAAATGAAGGTACTGATAATATAATCATTATTGCTATTTATGTAGATGATATGATTGTAATGTGGAAGAATAATGAAGTTAAGGATTCCCTGGTTAATAGCTTAATGGAACAGTTTAAGATGAAAGATCTTGGTGCAGTTAAATCTTTTCTTGGAATGAAGATAACGTATAATCCAGGCGAAAATATTTTCATCAGTCGTCATACATACAAACCCTATTGGAAAGATTTGATATGATTTCGTGCAACACAGTTTTAACACCTATGGATGCAAATGTAAAATTATTTTCGAATGATGAAACTGATAATACCTTTGATATGAAAAAATACCCCTACCAGGAATAATTCGCAGCCTTTTATTTGCGGCTCAAGTTACACGACCCGACATCAGCTTTGCGGTAAATCTCCTTAGTCGTTTTAATAACAATTTTCAAATGCAGCACTGGACAGCAGCAAAGCAAGTTTTGCGCTATCTGAAAGGGACTATCGACTACAAATTAACATTTGAAAAACAAGCAACTTTCGAGACCACATGTTTCAGCGATGCAGACTATGCAGCTGACCCAGAACAAAGAAAATCGGTAAGCGGATATATATTTATAAAGAAAGGTGGAGCTATATCTTGGGGTTCCAAGAAACAACATACCACGGCTTTATCAACGTGCGAAGCCGAATACATGGCCTTGGGATTGGCAGTGCAGGAGTTACTTTGGCTAAGAGCGTTAGAAGAAGAATTTTTCTGCAAGTGGTTACGACCTACAACTTTGTTCTGTGACAACCAAAGCGCCATTCATCTAGCCCAAAATGAGTCATACCACGCAAAGACGAAACACATTGATGTAAGACATCATTTCATCAGAGACAACATACTTACAAAGAACCTGGAATTGAAACACATAAGCTCTGGAGAAATGATAGCGGATATTCTGACTAAACCCCTTGGCAATGTAAAGATAATAGATTTTATAACTGGTATGGGTCTGAAACAAAATAAGTAAATCAACATTTAGTGAGGATGTTAGAATGAAATATTAATTCACTTTTATTGTCAACACTTTTTTGTAAATGTTTCATATGCATGGCAACACTGTTTGCTGCTTAATAAACTTTTTACTCACTCTCTTTTTGTACTTACTAGAAGCAGCGTGTTATATTTTATTAACGAAGTTAAGTATAAGGAAAAGTAAGTTTACCAGTTCAACAGCAACAATTTTTTACAAAAAGGCTTAAACATTTTTAAAAACTGATTACATATGTACATTGTTAAAAACTAGAGCCCATTTACTAACCATAATAACTTTTTTTAAATTATTTTATTATTAATTTTAAATGTCTTCCCAAAGCCGTGAAAGATTTTCCATACCAATTAACGTAAAAATAATGTGTTTTTCTTAAAATCCTATAACTATGCCGCATTTTATACTAATGCATTGTACTTGGGCTCGATTTAATCGGAATAAAAAATCTTCAAAAGTGCTAATAGCGACAAAAGTTTAACTTTTACTGGTAAGTTAGTACGGGTCACTGAATTTGGTTTTACCGAAAATCCTTGTTTATTCTGTTATCTCCGAAATAATCAACTGTACTAAAAAAAACTTATAAGAAAGATTTTTTGGAAATGCAATTTCCTACAAAAATGTTATACAAACCAAACTGGTTAGATTAGTATTTATTGAGATATTTTCTATTTCAAAGGCAAAGAAAACTGACAAAACAAACTTATAAAAATTATAAAAAATGCAATATTAATTTAAACGACCAATGTTACGGACGCGTGACGTAAAATTGACGACCTAACCGACCCACAGTGGTCTCAAAGTCAAATTTAGCGCGAAAAAAGTCATAACTCTTTTTTAAAAGTAGCTAAAAGCATAAACATTTTTAAAAATTAACTACATGACAGAACACGATCTTGCACCAAAAATGGGCGGATTCGAACAAATGGGTGTGGCAATTTCTATGTAAGATAATAATAATTATAATAATTGATTTTATTGTTTTTTCACAGGTGAGGATTCTTATTTTTATTTACATATTCATTCAAAATTCTAAGTACATATTCGTACGCACATACTGTGATATTTTATTGATAAATATTTATTCATCTTGGCTTGTTTCTGCATCCGTTTCGTCTTCTGAATCATTTTGCAAGTCTGTGGTACAATTATCAGAAATCAAAGCCATGGATTCTTGACACAAGGGTTCTGAATTTCGATTCGATGGTTTTGTTGAAAGTGAGAAAATATAAGGATCTGATGAAAAAAGAAAGTGGTTAAAAAGATCTTGTATGCTACTTTCCCGTGACATTTTTCGAGCACGATGTTCTCTAACATATCTTATGTCTTTGTTCCGAGACTCGATCGCTTCCTCGGATAACACTCCTATAGGCAGTGCAGCATTTTGAATAATGTCTGCACCGTGGATCAATATCTTGTGGATACTAGATGGCATGCAATACTATGGATATAGTTCCACGTATAGTTCCGCTGTTTCGACGGTATACGATCGAAATAATTCTGCATTAATTGCATAGACGGATGTCATTGTTCGTAAAATGACCCCTAGTCTTCTAATTAAGTTTTCGGTTACGCCAGTTATTTTTGAAGCTAAACGTGGTTGTTGGAAGAATCTTCTGGTGAAATTGTGATCATTTGCAGTTCCATGACCTGGCTTCGGTATATCGACCAGCAATCTCATTTCTGTTTTCAGACTAGCAATTATCATCTTATTCCTTAACTCAATCAAAGCTTTTTCCAAATCTCGCCGAGCTTGCCATTTTTGCAACTCAAGTTTATACGCAATGTGCAAAATGCACTCTATAGTTCTTATCCAAGCATGCAAAGTCGAGAGTCAATACTCATAAATACTTTCATTTATTTTCAACTCTTTTATTTTTTTTAAGTCATTCATTTCGGAAGGTGGAGCTCTACAAATTCCACATCTTTGCGGCAACAAATTTGCAATAGTTGAAAAAACTTTACCATCGACCATAGTCAAAAAGAAACGGTAGTTAACATGTATAATATTATCATTAACCTGTATTTCAGTTGGAAAAATTGTTGCTATTTTTGGAAACACAAACGATGGTAATACATGGAGACGTTTTTTCAAAATGCTGAAAAATCGGCCGAAATAACCGCATTAAATTTGAATGTAATAAAGCAAATGCACGTGCTGCTAATTGTAGTGTCCAGTGGCCATAAAATCAACAACGAGAAATTCAGAATATTTGCACATAAAACAGGTAGACTTTATGTTGAATTATACCCTTGGTACAACATGACCCCTACTTTGAACAAGTATTTTATACACGGAGCGGAAATTGTTAATAACCGCTCTTTTGCCTATTGGTCAACTATCGGAAGAAGCACAAGAAGCTCGAAATAAGGAGTTTAAAAAATAAAGGGAGTTTCATTCAAGAAAGTGCAGCCGCGAAAAATCGAATGAAGATATTTTAAACTTTCTCTCGATAAGCTCTGATCCTCTTATTTCTAGCATGCGAAAGTTGCCCAAAAAGAAAGTTCGTGCCTTGCCAGAGCAGGCTATGGATTTAATTATATATGATGATTGCGGTTATAATGATGACGATGATTATAATGATGGCTTCGATGAAGATGGCACCGATGTTGATGATGAATGAAAAGCGCCTTATAATATTTTTATTTACATGTTTTTGAACTGAAAATGGTTATTTTTTAATAAAACTACACAGAATACACATATCTTTCTGGCAAACAGACTATTTGAAATGTACTGTATTTTTACTTCATATAAATAAAAAAACTTTTTGGAATTTGTTTACAAAAAAAGTTAATAATGTTTTTCAAGGCAACAGATTTGATAAATTTATTTATTAAAAACAAAATTCATACTGCGAATGAAATAATTCCTGATTTTTATTTATAAATTAATAAAATATAGGAACAATAGATTACGAACTTTTTTCATACCATATATGTTAAAACTTTTCTATGTACATCTATTTTTACTTGAAAACTAGTTGTTTCGATTAATTCTAAAGGTATTAAAAAAGAACTGATGCATAATCAATATTTACATAATCCGTACCCGAAGTCATTCAATGGCAGGCAATTCAGCAGGAGCGTGCGAGTTTATTAATTAATTAATAATTACTTTGATTGGGGGTACCCGTTTGGCCCCTCCTATACCTCCAAGATTTTGTTGGAACATGCAGTTTGTTCTAAGAGTTACCCACATCAAATTTAGTGAGCCTCACTATTGTAGCTCTGCAGATATAGGAAAAATAATAGTTACTTTGCATGGGGGCTACCCGTACCCCCTCCTATACCCCCAAGATTTTTTTTGGAACACTCTGTTGTAAGAGTTACCCGCATCAAATTTAGTGTGCTTCACTATTGTAGTTTTGCAGATATAGCAAAAGTAATAATTACTTAGTATGGGGAGTACCCGTACCCCTCCTTCTATACCTCCAAGATTTTGTTGGAACATGCAGTCTGTTCTAATAGCTACCCACATCAAATTTATTGTGCCCCACTATTGTAGTTTTGCAGATATAGGAAAAATAATAATTATTTTGTATGGGGAGTACCCGCGCCCCTCCTGATATACCCCGATATTTTGTTGGAACATGCAGTTTGCTCTAAGAGCTACCCACATAAAATTTATTGTGCCTCACTATTGTAGTTTTACAGATATAGGAAAAATAATAATTACTTTGTATGGGGAGTACCCGTGCCCCTCCTATACCTACAAGACTTCGTTGGAACTTTTCGCTTGCCTTAAGAGCTACTCACATAAAATTTAGTGAGCCTCACTATTGTGGAGATATGAATTAATCCGCGAAAAAAGGGCTTTTGGCCCCACTGTGCGTCGTCTCGTCTTAAAGTTATTTAATTTTTAAAAATAAAGGTTAGCAAACATAAACTGTCGCTCATTTGATTGGATTTAACATTTTAGCAATACTTTTCAAAAACTATTACTCAAACTACTAATAATATTGGACTTATTAATAAATAATATGCACTACGAGGAATCTGTGCAAAACGGAAATATTGTACCATTATCATGTAATTGCTGCAAAACAAAATTTGTCCAAGAGCAGTGCCTAATCAGAATAGTTTACAGTATAACTTCTCCGCGAATTGTTACTTTTTTAAAATAAATTTTTGATCCTTGTAAGCCGATAAAACAATTTGAAATTTAAATGAGTCGGCGAAAATCTCTATCTGAAGCAGAAAAAGTTAAAATTAAATGTAATGCTAAAGAAGGTCTTACTCATGATCAAATTTGAAAAAAAAATTAATGAAATTCAAAATTGTATCAGTAATTTTTGTAAAATAAAACAAAATTTTTTTGTGAGATATTATATTGCCAACAAAAACAACATAAATTCTCACACGAAATTTTCGTTCTATTTTACAAAAACTGGCAGTCAATGAGGCTAACTATGGATGTTCTTTCCATAGTTAGCACCTGAAAGAAACCAGCGAAAATAACGAAAAAGTTGGTACTAAACACTGCTTTACAAATCTTTATTTTAAGGTAACTATGATATGCTAAACAGAAGAAAAATAAAATAAAATTTTTTCATTTCGGCCATTGTCTATATAACGGCACGTTTGCGTTTTCGATGTATACTTCGCGTTAAAGCGCTATCCACATTCCAAGGCTGGTTTGAAAGGATACAAAATTACGCGTCGAATAGTGGATAATTGACATTGATCGGATAAAAAATTACTTAGTTATAGGGGATCAAATTTAATTTTTTTAATATATATCGTTTTTCACCAAGTGTAGTCTATTCAGAAGCTGTTTTGTACCAGAAATAAAAAAACTTCTAGCTAAATACCTTTAGTGAATAGTCTATTCGATTTTAAAAATTTTAAGCAATAACGGACCGAAATCCGATAAAAACTAAAAATGCTAGAAGAAAAAAACGAAAACACTAGCATTTGAATTTACTAGCAAATCTTTTATTTATTAGTTTTGTTTTATTTTGATTCTTACTACATAGAACATTTTTTAGTAAATTTAAAGGTTTGTGTTTTGTTTTTTTACTACACCATTTTTAGTTTTTATCCAATTTCGGTCCATTATGGCTTATTTTTTATCGAATAGACTAGTAAATAAAAGTTTACAACTATGGATTTTGCTATTATTTGTGGTACAGCTTCCGAAGAGACAAGAATTTTTGTTAAATTTGACTACCAATAACTCATTCTTTTTTATCTGATCAAAGCCAATTATCCACTATTCAATGCGTAATTTTGAAGCTTTTCAAATAATATATAGATCTCTTTAACCGAACCAGCTTTTGACTCTGGGAAGTGTACATCTCGTGTTAAGCATATCTTAATCACCCTAAAAAATGCATTAGAAACTTTATACATTTTGCTTGTAAAGCATTGTAATGTAAAGACTGATGATGCAAAACAAAAACAGCACTTAGTTCACTGCGTAAGGAAAATTGTCTAAAGTATCTCTTCATTTAGTAAAAAGTATCAAAAAAGTGGCAAGAATTACAAAAAGTATCACATTTGGGTGCATTTTGTAAAAGTAGCAAAATAGTAACCAAGCAGTCGAAAAAGTGGCAAATTGCTACTTTAGTAGCACCAACGGTAACGCTGTCTGCGTTAAGTAAAGCGCCTTTCTTTAGTTGTTTAAAAATATGTAATTTTGAATCTACGTCGATGTAGCATATACACAAAACATTATATATAGACGTCAGCTCTGATAAAGTTAAATGCTTTTCTATGTCATCATTTTCGTTGTAGTCGAAACCATCAAATTCTCTTAAAGGCATAATACACAATCAATCAGCTTGATGTCAGATTCGTGTACGTGTGCTTGAAGAAAAATCAAAACCAAGTAGATTTTCCATTAATCGTCGTCGGTGTCACTAATACTAACGAAATTTCACACATACTATTACCACGCTTGTCAAGCATGTTGACTGTGTATATTGCCCTTTAAAAGCCCTGGCCACCGTCAAATAAACACGTCAATCAATGCATATGTGTAAGTGTCGTGTGCTTGTCGCTTAAACGGCGATGTACAAATAAAATCATCAATCAGCATTTGTATTATGACTTTAATAAGTATACAGGTCAAGGTCAAGAAATATAACAAAACTAAATAATGTTTGTCAAAAAAAAGACGCATTATATATATATATATATATATATATATATATATATATATATATATATATATATATATATATATATATATATATATATATATATATATATATATATATATATATATATATATATATATATGTTGATGTTATTATGTTTAAACTAAAATTCAACTAACTTTATTTTTCAAATTAAAATGACAATTAATAAAAAACTTAAAATATAAGAAAATGAATATTTGATTATTTTTAAAACTATTTTCAAAGTGGAAATATATAAAGTATCACCACAATACTCCTCCTCCAGTACTAACGTCAAATATTGATTCGTATAGTTCTACCAGATCGAAGAGTTCGGCATGGCGTCTCAGGTGCGGTAGTAGACGTTGATTTAAACGAATCATTTTCAGTGGTGTCGTTAAAAACTACAGCAGGCTTCAGCCGATCAATGGATATTGTTTTTGGTTTTCCATTGACATTAACAACAAACGTCTTTGCACTTTTTGATATTACTTGAAAAGGGCCTTTATAAGGAGGCTGAAGAGGTGGCCGAACAGTATCATCTCTAATAAAAACAAAGAGGGATTCATGCAGGTTCTTTGGTACATGTACATCTGAATGACCATGTCTTGCGACATTTTTTGCTTTTATATTTTGCATGTTCTCCTTAAACTCTTTTACCCATTCAGAGTTAATGTTTTTAATTTTTGTATTAACAAAAAATTCTCCTGGCAATGCCAGTTCCATACCATACACGGATCCAGCTGGGGACACTTTCAAGTCATGGTTGATGGAAGTCCTCAATCCCAGCATAACAATTGGTAAAACATCTGACCAACGAGACTTTGAATGGCACATTATTGCTGCTTTTAGCGTTCGATGCCAACGCTCAACTTGCCCATTTGCCTGAGGATGATATGGTGTAGTATGCTGAACACGAACTCCCAAAAGCTTAGAAAACTCTCTAAACAACGCGGATTCGAACTGACGACCTTGATCAGTAACAACTTGCATAGGTACTCCAAATCGCGATATCCAACCAATGAGGAATGCATTAGCGACTGATTCAGATGTGATATCACTCAGCGGTATTGCCTCTGGCCAACGTGTAAATCTGTCAATGCATGTAAGGCAGTATCGATATTCACCTGACAGAGGAAGTGGTCCAATTATATCTATGCTGACAATTTTAAATCTTTCATCGGGCACAAGAAATTCTCCGATTGGACTTTTAGTATGACGTTGAACTTTGCATTGTTGACACTTGTTGCAAGATTTAGACCAAGTTGAAATATCTTTCCGCATATTTGGCCAGACAAATCTGTCAGAAATTAGCTTGATTGATGATTTTGAGCCAGGATGGGAGATATTATGAATCATGTCGAAAACGGTTTTACGAAAACTTTCTGTAATGAAGGGTCTTATTTTGCCGGTTGATATATCGCAAATAACTTTAACATTAGTATTTGGCATTTGAAATAATTTAAATGCTAAACCAGATGAAGATGATTTTTGTAGTGCTTCTAACTCAGCGTCTTTTTCTTGTTCTTCTCCTAAAAGTACATAATCCAATGACGATGGCATTGAAATGACATCTAAACGTGATAAAGCATCGGCAGGTATATTATCTTTACCGGATACATGACGAATGTCTACCGTATATTGACCAATGTAATCAAGATGTCGTAGTTGACGTAGCGATGCCTTCTCTGAGCGTTGATTAAATGCGAAGATCAGCGGCTTGTGATCTGTATAGATGCAGAACTGACGTCCTTCTAGAAAATATTGGAAGTGCTTAAGACCAGAATAAGCTGCAAGCAGTTCACGGTCATATGCGCTATATCTTCTTTGAGTAGCTGACAGTTTTTTTGAATAAAATCCTAAAGGTTTCCATGCACCATTCACATGCTGCTGGAGTACAGCACCCATTCCAGCATCAGATGCGTCCACCCACAAGGAAGTTTCTGCAGAATCAGTTGGATACGAAAGAAGAGCAGCATTTGCTAATTGAGTCTTACATTTATCAAAAGCGGCACGTAGTTCAGGGGTCCACACTACAAGTCTCTTATCATTTTTCTTCTGACCAGCTTTGAGAGAATTCAAAGTTGCTTGAGCACTAGCTGCTTTAGGTATAAAACGTCGGTAAAAATTTAAGGTTCCAAGAAACCTGCTTAAATCGTTAACAGTTTTCGGTAAAGTATATTCTTGTATTGCCGCAACTCGTTCTGGATTTGGTCTTAGTCCTTCTTGAGAAATTAAATATCCCAAAAACTTCAGATCAGTTTTACCAAACTCACATTTTTCGCAGTTTACTGTTACTCCGTACTCTCGTAACTTTAAAAATATTTGGCGTAAATGATTCTCGTGCTCTTCATCATTTTCGGATGCTACAAGAATGTCATCGATATAAGCAAAACAGAAGCTGAAACCACGTAAAACTTCGTTAATGAAGCGCTGGAATGTCTGCGCAGCATTGCAGAGGCCGAATGTCATTCGGGTAAATTCAAACAACCCGAATGGAGTAATGATGGCAGTCTTGGGTATGTCGCTCTCTGCCACTGGTATCTGAAAATATGCCTTAACCAAATCTATTTTAGAAAATACCTTTTTGCCGGAAAGCATATATGCAAAATCGTGGATGTGTGGTACGGGGTAACGGTCAGGAACAGTTATTTTATTCAGAAGCCTATAATCACCACAGGGTCTCCACATGTCGTTACCTTTATGAACCATATGGAGAGGACTTGACCAACAACTTTTTGATGGACGACAAATGCCCAGATTGACCATGTACTCGAATTCTCGCTTAGCAATTTTCAATTTTTCTGGAGACAATCTTCGTGGCTTTGAATACACCTTAGGACCATTAGTTTCAATTTGATGTGTCACCGAATGTTTTACTGGCGGCAATTTCATACTGGGTACTGTAACATCAGCGAATTCGTCTAAAACTGATTTAAACTTACCAGTGTCTTCGGAAACGCTTTTTAGTGTTAAAATTGTTGAAGGCAAACTACTGCCAAACGACTTAAGGTTTGTTATAGAATCTACTAAGCAGTTATTTTTAATATCGACTAGGAGTCCATAATTTCCGAGGAAATCTGATCCAACTATTGGGCGTGTTACGTCAGCAACAATAAAAGACCAGAGAAATCTGCGTCGTAGACCAAGCTTACAATCAATAACCTTTTTACCATACGTTCGAATTTTCGTGTTGTTGGCAGCATATAGAACAAATGTAGTGGGAGGTTTTGATTTTTCTTCATCTGTAGCAGGGTAAACAGATATATCGGCACCGGTGTCAATAAGGTACCTATACTTCGACTCAGCATCTTGAATGAATAGGCGACTTATTTGTTGGTCACCTTCACCCGTCACCGTTGGTGAAGTACCTAAGAGTTTTCCGACGATTTGAAAGAACATGGAGCACGGCATTTGGTTGCACGAGAGCCAAACTTATGATGATACCAGCATAATGTTATAGAAGAATTCGACGTAGTTCTATTACGCGATGAACTTCTGGATGCACTTCTATGGCGGCGATGATTAAAAGTCGATAAAGCATCTATTTTTGATATGACTTCAGCAATTTTGTTTTCTATTGCAGAAATTCTACTATCATTATCATTAGAAACTGTGTTGACCATATTTACGACATCAGACTGGTCATGAATTTTATCAGCTATGAGAGACAGCTTATCAATAGTATCGTTACTAACCGATAATATGGCTTTTGTTGAATTTGGAAGGCGTTTCATCCACAAGGTTTTGAGTAAATCTTCAGACACTTTTCCAGAAGCTAGTGCGCGCATCTCTCTTAATAGAGTTGATGGCTTCTTATCGCCAAGAATAACATCTTCTAAAAGATTGCGAAGTCGTTTCTCTTCCGACTCAACAAACTCGTTTAACAATGCCAACTTTAGAGTTTCGTATTTGTTTCCTGCCGGTGGTTCTTCTACAATATGGCTCACATGATTTAATATGGAGCTTTCAATTGATCCAACCAATGTGTGGTATTTCGTTGCATCCGATGATATAGAAGAAGTAACGAATTGTGATTCCAACTGACGAAACCATAATTTTGGATTTTGACGCCAGAATGGTGGAACACGTACTGTTACCCGCGATATTTCCGGCAAAATTAAGGATGAAGCAGATCCAAATTCGTCTGTAGTTGACATAATTTAATTTTCGGGGTCACCAATGTTGATGTTATTATGTTTAAACTAAAATTCAACTAACTTTATTTTTCAAATTAAAATGACAATTAATAAAAAACTTAAAATATAAGAAAATGAATATTTGATTATTTTTAAAACTATTTTCAAAGTGGAAATATATAAAGTATCACCACATATATATATATATATATATATATATATATATATATATATATATATATATATATATATATATATATATATATATATATATATATATATATATATATATATATATATATATATATATATATATATATATCATACCCAAATTCAATCATAAATTATTCTACTGAATATGTTTAAATATCCTACTTTCATACGCATGGTATGATAGTTCGAAGGTCTTTAAAGAGCTCGGAAACGCATTAAACATATGAGCAGTTCTAACATGAAAAGAACGCTCCAAGATAGAAGTCAATTTTGGAATAAGAATTTGACAATTACGCATGGACCGACTAAATTTAAAAAATGAATTAAAGTTCAAAAGACTACCATTTTTAAATGTTTTATAAAAAAACAATAAAACTCTTAGATTTTCTTTTTGTAGCTTTATTAGCCTATTTGCTGTGTGGTCTACTAAACATTGTAAAGCTACTTCGGCAGATAATTCTGTAATCCTAATACCACTGCATGGGTAACATTCTTTTTGGCATCCAAAAGTTTCTTATAAGATGGATATATATTAGCATTACGTTTTCTAGCACCTATGCGCATGGTAACATAAGAACTTTTTGAGTATTTTCCATCAACAAACATCGCCAGTGCTTCCTCGCTACTATAAGGTATCAGTTCCTTATTTGGAGTATGTAAATTTTTTTTTTTTTTTTTGGAACACCTGTTCGGAGAAATAACTACTTGCAGCAGCAAATTTTAAATCTTCTGGGGAGTAAGTATTCAAAAGAGATTTCGTTTTTTGATTGTTTTGATCTTTGTCCTCCTTCTGCAAATGGTTTGGGTGGTCGTCCTTTTTTCGCTGTGGACGGTCCGTCAGCCAAATCATCTTCCAAAAAAAGCGACGATGCTTTCATAGGAAAAATAAAGAACTCATCATACCAAGCCTTATATTTAGAGTCGAAGAAACTTTGTTCGATTTGCCTTCGCCCAATTTTGCGATAGTATGGTAACGGAATTCCGACTGCTTGTTTTAATTTATTTTCATATTAACTATTTTCGTCATTCTGTATATCATTTTTAATGAAAATGTAAGATATAACAGCATTAGATTTTTTTCCTTTAATCCTTTTGAGCGAACCAAACATTAAACATATCTCTTTTGGTGATAGACATTGTAACCTAAAATTTCGAAATTTAATTTAATAGCTAATACATTAAATATTTAATAATTCACATGCTACAGATCACACAGAAATAAAAATTGGGATTAAATCTTGGTAAATGCACATTTTAAAGTCTAACCCAACATGTTATAAAACAGATAAAAACGCACAATTAACGAATACGTTTGGCTTTTCATAATTTTTTTCTAAACGGCAAATCGAGAATTAAAAAAGTACATACCTCTAATTTTTAAATAAAAACCAGAAATATTCACGAAAATGTTTTAATTTTATTTTATAAGCTCTCCAAATCACAAAAAAAATATCGACTGGTTTCTTAATAAAAACAAAATGCAAAAATTATTTGTGTTCAAACCAATGCTGCAGCGAAAAGATTGCAAGTATACAAGAAAAAACGAATTTTTTCGCGCTAAACTTGTCATTGAGACTATCGCGACCCGAGCAATATTTCAAAGCAATGTTTAAAACAATTAAATTTCTACGCAAACTACTACTAGTTGCTTATCTTGGATCCTGTGGCCTTTCAGGATCGGATGTTGCTCCTGCTGTCGTGCTGATTGGTGCTGGAGACGATGTTGGCACTTAGCTGGCTCTCCTTGTTTCGCAATCTGATGTGGTAGGTGTTTGTGCCGAAATTGTCGATTGCGAAGTGATGTTGTAGCCCTGTATATTGCAGATGTTGCTGCTTCACTGTCGTCGTCACTTATACTAGCAGATGTTGCTATTTCGTTGTCGTTGTCACTTATACTAGCCGATGTTCTTGCTTCGATGTCGGCGCTTATACTCGCAGGTGTTGTTGCTGTGATGTTGTGGTTGCGTATACTCGCAGGTGCTGTTGCTATAATGTTGTGGTTACTCATACAAGCAGGTGGTTTGCTTTGGCTGATGTTACTCCAACCAATGTTGGGTGTCTTTGGCCGCACCATTCAGAATTCAAATTTGAATCCTATGCTTGGCGTTTGTGTGTGCGTTTGCCCTCTTGGTGAGTGACTTATCGGCATTAGCACGCCAACACGTAGATGTGTAATTACCTTTGCGTATGGTAGCATTAGGTGTATCCGCTTTTTTCTCAGCCGACTTTGGCTCTTGTCTGTCAACACCCTACGTTTCTTTAGCAACTAAAGGTAATGGCGTAGCGGTGGTGGTTTTTCTGCACAGTGCCTTATTGTAACGCACCGATGGCAATGACGTTATTCGGGGCTGTGTGCGTAGTTTGAAAGGTGGTACTGAGGATTGCGTCACCCGGCGACCGTGTAGGATGTGTGGAATGCTTCCACTTTTGCCTTACATGACAATCCGAAAACTATTACGTTCTACAATTATGTAGATGAAAGGCAGCACATAAAGCCCCGCTAATAGTTTGGCACTTCGTTGCCGCTGTGGCCACCCGATTCATGTTTATGAAAATTTACACCTCCATTACTTGCTATTCACTCAAACTCTACTTCTGCTTCATAATAATTAGATAATTCAAATTAACTTTTACTCAAATGTCTTTCCGACTGTCCAATTTGCTTTTGTTCAAGTTTTCTTTTGTACAAATTTTTCCTTCCGCCAGAGTACTGCTGCTGCTGAGATCCACAACGAGAAAGACCGGAACTCGCTACTTGATGAACTGCAGCCAACTTCGTGCGTCGGTTGATAAGAAGTGCATTGTCCTGTGCAAATTCGAAGGATATTTTTATTTTTGCTGACGTGGCATCCTTTTGAAATGCAGAGTTGTATATATTTGCAATGACTCATTGATTTTTCACGACCAGTTTGGTCAACACGGTGCAATTCAGCTTCAATATATGTATTTGGAACGATTTTCCGTCATCCCACGTCAAATTTGGTTTGTAAACAGACCGGTTTCGACTATGTGCAATCTTCAGTGTTCTATTGAATACTAAATCGTTTTTCTGTTGTCCGTTGTTTCTTTTAAAATTCGTTTGTATACCTAACTTCCTTCCTTGATCCCTTTGTATTCCGCTCCCTATTTCTCTCTCCTTCTCTCTCTCTCGCCTCTATACGCTTTTGTGTGTCTCTACCTGCCACCTGTTTCTCTTACTTTCGTCTTATTACCATGGTAGAATAATATACAAGGTAGCCCTGGAACGCCAGCTGATTATTTTTTTTTCGTGGTACGAACTATCAAATGTTGTGTATATGTGAAATAACTACGTTGCACACACAATACAACACGTATGTTTGGTGCTTCTGTTATACAAACACACACATACACTCTCTATTAATGTTTGACATTTCAGACCCAAATGTACATTTGTATTAGTTATGCGGCTACCTTGTATATTATTCTACCATGCTTACTCTATGTTTGTGTTTAATCAGTTGTTTTATCCCTACGTGGGTAATAGTCCGTAATTGCACGTTTCTGGGTAATCCTTTTGTCTTGTACATTTTCTACTACGTTGCCGGGACTATTGTTTTCTTTTGTGTAAAAATATTTTAACGGGTCAAATATAACGTCTGAAGCAGTGTTTATTTGTTCATTTATTATTCTTCCGTCAAATACTTTTTGCTTGTATATTTCCATGTTCCCTAATACGTTCAGTCGCCGTCCTTTATGTTGTGAATGTAATAGTTTAACTGTTTTTCTAATATGTCCTGGTGTACATTGTTGTCTGGTGTTATTCCTGGTTCTCTCAGTTTCTTGTTGTAGTCTCTCATGTGCTCGCGAAATCTTGTTTTTATCTTTCTTCCAGTTTGTCTGATATAACCATGGTGAAATAAGTATACAGGGGCAGCATAATGTCAGCTGATAATTTTTTGCTCTGCTAGTTTTGTGCATAATCCACGTCCAGCACGTATATATTTTTGACAAGCATCATCTATTTTTTTGTTGTATTTGTTTCCCTTATGCGGTCACCTGTATACTTATTTCACCATGGATATAACTGTGTTGGCATGTGCAAGTTAATTTGTACACTCCTTGTTTATCTAGGAAGTCTGTTTCGTTTGTTCTGTTTTGCAGTATTTTATTGTTTCTTGTTTGGAATGCTGTGTTAATGTTGTGTTTTTGTTGAATGGGTGTCATATTTTACATACATTAGATTACATACATACATTACGTAGTATGAAAATCGACATGCATGTATGTACATACATATGTAGTAGTGTGAAAGGTACGTGTTTGATATTTTTGGTGGCGGATGCAAGGGTTTTTTGTGTTATTCCAAATAAAAAGGTGCTTGTATGTTGCACTCAGGGGTTTCGAACGGGTACCTATGTTCCACAACTACGATATGCATGCATTTGTTTTGTATGGCACTATCCCTTATGGCTAGGGTTGTTATCGCTTAATTTATAAAAAGAGGACAGCAGAGGAAAGAAACCCGGACATTTGCTTAAAAAAGTAGGACTTAAAAATAACACGAAATAAATTTTTTCCCATAATTTTACAACCAATAAAATCTTAAATACATATCGATGGTGTTGCGAAAAAGGGCCAATCTCGCAAAATTTTACATAGCAGATTGTTAGTAAATTCGAAAAAAGTTTTTGAGTTGTGAGTCTATGGTAACAAAGGCTCCATATGAAGTTTTCGGTTTCGGTTTTCTTTTCGTCTTGTTTTTTAATTATATCATATTTACTCTTTAGAAATATGTATACATAAGAAAACCAAAATACACATAAACATGACTGTAATATAAAAATATTGCCTGTTGCGATAATCGGGGTGCTGCGATAATCGATTGTTGCGAATATCGAGTTCGCACTGTGTTTGGAATGAAACGCTTAATCTGTATATAATTTATCATTTGTCTATAGACCCGAGGAACTTCCATTAATATGTAGTTCCAAAAGCAACAGTGTTTTATTTTGAATAAAGGTCTCTGGTTTGCAAAGAAAATGCCCTTGGAGAAAGATTTTCATTAAATTATCATGTATTTAAATCCATGAATGGAATTCTAGCGCGAAAATAGCTAATTGAAGCTCGTGCATAAAATTCTGCACAGAATAGAATTTAATTTTTTGCTTGACAAATAAATAGCTTTTTAGCTTAAATCTTGGCAAGCCCTAAAAAAGATTGACTATCAAACCAAATCCAGCCCGTCTAGCCAGCCTAGAGCCACCTGAAAAGTAGTGATAAGCAAAATACACATGAGCACTGATGATGGAATTGTAGCGCCTTCCGAAAGTAGCGCTGCTATGTTCTGCTGTGTGCGTAGAACAATTCAGTTGTTGTTAATTTTTCCCTTGTTCCTTCAAATATTAATCATGCCTGATTATTTCTGAATATATCGTTACGAATCTTAGCCTAATAATTAATTTGCATTGACAAGCAAATAAGCTCGAAATAATCATAATAAATAAAATATGAACTCTGGCTTAGATCTATATTACTTTGGCCCTTTTTACGGAACACCATCGATATTTTAAATACATACATACGTCATAGAATAACATCACAAGCCTCATGGACAGTATTATTTACAACATAAGCTGGGCATCTAATACCAATTGCTATTTTCCTTTTTAGCTTGGTTTTTAGTAAATGCAATTTTCAAGCAATATAAAAGCGAAAAAATATATAATGTTAAACAGATACTTTACGCGAACTTAACCTCTCTTTTTAATGGCGCTTTTCAAAATGTACGATTAACCTTAGAAGGTCATACTTCGTCGAATCGACGACGCATGCTAGAATTTTTTAGTTTTTTTCTGGTAAATGCACTGATTTTATGTCCATATCCCTTTTAGGACTTGATGTTGTCGTGCTTTAGGTGTATGCCAATTTTTAGCTTGCTCTGCGTTGAGAAAGTAAATTTTTTTTCAATTTGCGTCGTCGAAACGACGAAGTATGACGTTTGTGTAACTTCTCAAACTTTTGGATGTGTATTTCTAGTGCTTCATTGTTTGTTGTTTGAGTAGTTAGCTCTTAGTTTTTAAGTCTATAATAAAAAAAGAGAAGTAGGCTTGATCGACAAAGAGTTGAAAATGTTTTTTTTTTCGATGTATGACGGGAAGTGTGAGTTGGATCTTGATGATAACGACATATATGTCATAGAGTAAGAAGAATACAAAAGATGATCAGAAATTGGATTTTAAGTAAAATATAACACCAGAGTAGCTCAGGACGATATATTTTTAAACATTTTAAAAGAGAAACAAACTTGAAAATATCTTAAAACTAATTAACCAATGTTGTATTGTAATTGATATTCCAGGATAGCCATCAGATGGGCAATCTGTCAATTTTATGTATACTTATTGTGACTAATGACTACATATTTATACTATTTACGCCTACAACTTATTTCAAATAAAGGCAAATATTCTAAGTCAACACAAATTCACCAAAATTGACATTTTGTCAACATTTAAAGTTAGGTGATTGATAGCCTTGAGGTATCAACATTGAAACGCGAGAATATTAAAAAAATCGCCGAATAAGGAAGAAAATGATAAAATAATGCCATTAGGGCTAAAATACCAGAAGCGGCAGTAATTTGCTGTTTCACCTTCTTGTAAACTGCGGTTGACAATCAAAAAATGTGATAAAAGCCGGTATGGGGAGCCCCGAAAAGACTTTAATGCCTCTTACATAAAATAACGACTGATGTTTTTGAAAACGTGTACCGATCTTGTTTAATATATCAATTTTATTATTCAAATACATTTTGTCGTCTATATGCTTTAAAATTTTTTGTTTCGATAATATTTAAGCTCTGTTTTACTAAATATCCCGAATAAAGTACTGTGGTGAAAACTTAATTTATTATTAAATAAAAACTAAAAATTAAAGGTTATACTTCGTCGATTCGACGAAGTATAACCTTTACGCCATAAAAATAAGTATGACTTTCTATAACTTTTTTCAGCAAGTCTCGCCAAGATTGACAACCGTGGCAAACAATGTGTATTTTTAATACCTATTGATTGAGGGTAGCGCCATGGTGGCACGCGATCTAGTTTAGGAGTTATAGGCTGACAACTGATGTTACATATTTTGCAATTTTCAAACTTCGCGGCGCTATAACTTTTTTCAGCAAGTCTCGCCAAGATTGACAACCGTTGCAAACAATGTGTATTTTTAATACCTATCGATTGAGGGTAGTGCCATGGTGGCACGCGATCTAGTTTATGAGTTATAGGCTGACAACTGATGTTGCATATTTTGCGCTTTTTCAAACTTCGCGGCGCTATAACTTTTTTCAGCAAGTCTCGCCAAGATTGACAACCGTGGCAAACAATGTGTATTTTTAATACCTATCGATTGAGGGTAGTGCCATGGTGGCACGCGATCTAGTTTAGGAGTTATATGCTGACAACTGATGTTACATATTTTGCAATTTTCAAACTTCGCGGCGCTATAACTTTTTTCAGCAAGTCTCGCCAAGATTGACAACCATTGCAAACAATGTGTATTTTTAATACCTATCGATTGAGGGTAGTGCCATGGTGGCACGCGATCTAGTTTATGAGTTATAGGCTGACAACTGATGTTGCATATTTTGCGCTTTTTCAAACTTCGCGGCGCTATAACTTTTTTCAGCAAGTGTCGCCAAGATTGACAACCGTGACAAACAATGTGTATTTTTAATACCTATCGATTGAGGGTAGTGCCATGGTGGCACGCGATCTAGTTTAGGAGTTATAGGCTGACAACTGATGTTACATATTTTGCAATTTTCAAACTTCGTGGCGCTATAACTTTTTTCAGCAAGTCTCGCCAAAATTGACAACCGTTGCAAACAATGCGTATTTTTAATACCTATCGATTGAGGGTAGTGAAATGGTGGCACGCGATCTAGTTTATGAGTTATAGGCTGACAACTGATGTTGCATATTTTGCGCTTTTTCAAACTTCGCGGCGCTATAACTTTTTTCAGCAAGTCTCGCCAAGATTGACAACCGTGGCAAACAATGTGTATTTTTAATACCTATCGATTGAGGGTAGTGCCATGGTGGCACGCAATCTAGTTTATGAGTTATAGGCTGACAACTGATGTTACATATTTTGCGCTTTTTCAAACTTCGCGGCGCTATAACTTTTTTCAGCAAGTCTCGCCAAGATTGACAACCGTGGCAAACAATGTGTATTTTTAATACCTATTGATTGAGGGTAGCGCCATGGTGGCACGCGATCTAGTTTAGGAGTTATAGGCTGACAACTGATGTTACATATTTTGCAATTTTCAAACTTCGCGGCGCTATAACTTTTTTCAGCAAGTCTCGCCAAGATTGACAACCGTTGCAAACAATGTGTATTTTTAATACCTATCGATTGAGGGTAGTGCCATGGTGGCACGCGATCTAGTTTATGAGTTATAGGCTGACAACTGATGTTGCATATTTTGCGCTTTTTCAAACTTCGCGGCGCTATAACTTTTTTCAGCAAGTCTCGCCAAGATTGACAACCGTGGCAAACAATGTGTATTTTTAATACCTATCGATTGAGGGTAGTGCCATGGTGGCACGCGATCTAGTTTAGGAGTTATATGCTGACAACTGATGTTACATATTTTGCAATTTTCAAACTTCGCGGCGCTATAACTTTTTTCAGCAAGTCTCGCCAAGATTGACAACCATTGCAAACAATGTGTATTTTTAATACCTATCGATTGAGGGTAGTGCCATGGTGGCACGCGATCTAGTTTATGAGTTATAGGCTGACAACTGATGTTGCATATTTTGCGCTTTTTCAAACTTCGCGGCGCTATAACTTTTTTCAGCAAGTGTCGCCAAGATTGACAACCGTGACAAACAATGTGTATTTTTAATACCTATCGATTGAGGGTAGTGCCATGGTGGCACGCGATCTAGTTTAGGAGTTATAGGCTGACAACTGATGTTACATATTTTGCAATTTTCAAACTTCGCGGCGCTATAACTTTTTTCAGCAAGTCTCGCCAAAATTGACAACCGTTGCAAACAATGCGTATTTTTAATACCTATCGATTGAGGGTAGTGCCATGGTGGCACGCGATCTAGTTTATGAGTTATAGGCTGACAACTGATGTTGCATATTTTGCGCTTTTTCAAACTTCGCGGCGCTATAACTTTTTTCAGCAAGTCTCGCCAAGATTGACAACCGTGGCAAACAATGTGTATTTTTAATACCTATCGATTGAGGGTAGTGCCATGGTGGCACGCGATCTAGTTTAGGAGTTATATGCTGACAACTGATGTTACATATTTTGCAATTTTCAAACTTCGCGGCGCTATAACTTTTTTCAGCAAGTCTCGCCAAGATTGACAACCATTGCAAACAATGTGTATTTTTAATACCTATCGATTGAGGGTAGTGCCATGGTGGCACGCGATCTAGTTTATGAGTTATAGGCTGACAACTGATGTTGCATATTTTGCGCTTTTTCAAACTTCGCGGCGCTATAACTTTTTTCAGCAAGTGTCGCCAAGATTGACAACCGTGACAAACAATGTGTATTTTTAATACCTATCGATTGAGGGTAGTGCCATGGTGGCACGCGATCTAGTTTAGGAGTTATAGGCTGACAACTGATGTTACATATTTTGCAATTTTCAAACTTCGTGGCGCTATAACTTTTTTCAGCAAGTCTCGCCAAAATTGACAACCGTTGCAAACAATGCGTATTTTTAATACCTATCGATTGAGGGTAGTGAAATGGTGGCACGCGATCTAGTTTATGAGTTATAGGCTGACAACTGATGTTGCATATTTTGCGCTTTTTCAAACTTCGCGGCGCTATAACTTTTTTCAGCAAGTCTCGCCAAGATTGACAACCGTGGCAAACAATGTGTATTTTTAATACCTATCGATTGAGGGTAGTGCCATGGTGGCACGCAATCTAGTTTATGAGTTATAGGCTGACAACTGATGTTACATATTTTGCGCTTTTTCAAACTTCGCGGCGCTATAACTTTTTTCAGCAAGTCTCGCCAAGATTGACAACCGTGGCAAACAATGTGTATTTTTAATACCTATTGATTGAGGGTAGCGCCATGGTGGCACGCGATCTAGTTTAGGAGTTATAGGCTGACAACTGATGTTACATATTTTGCAATTTTCAAACTTCGCGGCGCTATAACTTTTTTCAGCAAGTCTCGCCAAGATTGACAACCGTTGCAAACAATGTGTATTTTTAATACCTATCGATTGAGGGTAGTGCCATGGTGGCACGCGATCTAGTTTATGAGTTATAGGCTGACAACTGATGTTGCATATTTTGCGCTTTTTCAAACTTCGCGGCGCTATAACTTTTTTCAGCAAGTCTCGCCAAGATTGACAACCGTGGCAAACAATGTGTATTTTTAATACCTATCGATTGAGGGTAGTGCCATGGTGGCACGCGATCTAGTTTAGGAGTTATATGCTGACAACTGATGTTACATATTTTGCAATTTTCAAACTTCGCGGCGCTATAACTTTTTTCAGCAAGTCTCGCCAAGATTGACAACCATTGCAAACAATGTGTATTTTTAATACCTATCGATTGAGGGTAGTGCCATGGTGGCACGCGATCTAGTTTATGAGTTATAGGCTGACAACTGATGTTGCATATTTTGCGCTTTTTCAAACTTCGCGGCGCTATAACTTTTTTCAGCAAGTGTCGCCAAGATTGACAACCGTGACAAACAATGTGTATTTTTAATACCTATCGATTGAGGGTAGTGCCATGGTGGCACGCGATCTAGTTTAGGAGTTATAGGCTGACAACTGATGTTACATATTTTGCAATTTTCAAACTTCGCGGCGCTATAACTTTTTTCAGCAAGTCTCGCCAAAATTGACAACCGTTGCAAACAATGCGTATTTTTAATACCTATCGATTGAGGGTAGTGCCATGGTGGCACGCGATCTAGTTTATGAGTTATAGGCTGACAACTGATGTTGCATATTTTGCGCTTTTTCAAACTTCGCGGCGCTATAACTTTTTTCAGCAAGTCTCGCCAAGATTGACAACCGTGGCAAACAATGTGTATTTTTAATACCTATCGATTGAGGGTAGTGCCATGGTGGCACGCGATCTAGTTTAGGAGTTATAGGCTGACAACTGATGTTACATATTTTGCAATTTTCAAACTTCGCGGCGCTATAACTGTTTTCAGCAAGTCTCGCCAAGATTGACAACCGTTGCAAACAATGTGTATTTTTAATACCTATCGATTGAGGGTAGTGCCATGGTGGCACGCGATCTAGTTTAGGAGTTATAGGCTGACAACTGATGTTGCATATTTTGCGCTTTTTCAAACTTCGCGGCGCTATAACTTTTTTCAGCAAGTCTCGCCAAGATTGACAACCGTGGCAAACAATGTGTATTTTTAATACCTATCGATTGAGGGTAGTGCCATGGTGGCACGCAATTTAGTTTAGGAGTTATAGGCTGACAACTGATGTTACTCTAAAAATATAGAAAGCACATGTTACCCATACATAAAACTTGCTCACACCTACACACCATTTGCTTGTAAACATTGGAAAAACTTGTCACACATACATTCCCATATATAACACGTGCTCACACGTATACAAAACTGTTGAAAAACTTGCTGAAATAAGACAAATGCTCTGCATTATCCTAGAAAAAACTTGCCAATGCTCTGCATTATCAAAACTTGTTTTCTTCACTCACGTGAGTATTCATGCGAAATAATAACGTGAGTGAAGAAAACAAGTTTTGATAATGCAGAGCATTGGCAAGTTTTTTCTAGGATAATGCAGAGAATTTGTCTTATTTCAGCAAGTTTTTCAACAGTTTTGTATACGTGTGAGCACGTGTTATATATGGGAATGTATGTGTGACAAGTTTTTCCAATGTTTACAAGCAAATGGTGTGTAGGTGTGAGCAAGTTTTATGTATGGGTAACATGTGCTTTCTATATTTTTAGAGTAACATCAGTTGTCAGCCTATAACTCCTAAACTAAATTGCGTGCCACCATGGCACTACCCTCAATCGATAGGTATTAAAAATACACATTGCTTGCCACGGTTGCCAATCTTGGCGAGACTTGCTGAAAAAAGTTATAGCGCCGCGAAGTTTGAAAAAGCGCAAAATATGTAACATCAGTTGTCAGCCTATAACTCATAAACTAGATTGCGTGCCACCATGGCACTACCCTCAATCGATAGGTATTAAAAATACACATTGTTTGCCACGGTTGTCAATCTTGGCGAGACTTGCTGAAAAAAGTTATAGCGCCACGAAGTTTGAAAAAGCGCAAAATATGCAACATCAGTTGTCAGCCTATAACTCATAAACTAGATCGCGTGCCACCATGGCACTACCCTCAATCGATAGGTATTAAAAATACGCATTGTTTGCAACGGTTGTCAATTTTGGCGAGACTTGCTGAAAAAAGTTATAGCGCCGCGAAGTTTGAAAATTGCAAAATATGTAACATCAGTTGTCAGCCTATAACTCCTAAACTAGATCGCGTGCCACCATGGCACTACCCTCAATCGATAGGTATTAAAAATACACATTGTTTGTCACGGTTGTCAATCTTGGCGACACTTGCTGAAAAAAGTTATAGCGCCGCGAAGTTTGAAAAAGCGCAAAATATGCAACATCAGTTGTCAGCCTATAACTCATAAACTAGATCGCGTGCCACCATGGCACTACCCTTAATCGATAGGTATTAAAAATACACATTGTTTGCAATGGTTGTCAATCTTGGCGAGACTTGCTGAAAAAAGTTATAGCGCCGCGAAGTTTGAAAATTGCAAAATATGTAACATCAGTTGTCAGCATATAACTCCTAAACTAGATCGCGTGCCACCATGGCACTACCCTCAATCGATAGGTATTAAAAATACACATTGTTTGCCACGGTTGTCAATCTTGGCGAGACTTGCTGAAAAAAGTTATAGCGCCGCGAAGTTTGAAAAAGCGCAAAATATGCAACATCAGTTGTCAGCCTATAACTCATAAACTAGATCGCGTGCCACCATGGCACTACCCTCAATCGATAGGTATTAAAAATACACATTGTTTGCAACGGTTGTCAATCTTGGCGAGACTTGCTGAAAAAAGTTATAGCGCCGCGAAGTTTGAAAATTGCAAAATATGTAACATCAGTTGTCAGCCTATAACTCCTAAACTAGATCGCGTGCCACCATGGCGCTACCCTCAATCAATAGGTATTAAAAATACACATTGTTTGCCACGGTTGTCAATCTTGGCGAGACTTGCTGAAAAAAGTTATAGCGCCGCGAAGTTTGAAAAAGCGCAAAATATGTAACATCAGTTGTCAGCATATAACTCCTAAACTAGATTGCGTGCCGCCATGGCACTACCCTCAAACGATAGGTATTAAAAATACACATTGTTTTTTTACAAAGTTATAGGCGCAGCAACCTCTTTAACAATTAGAAAGCGCTAAAAAAAGGCAGCATTAGTTTTCTAATGATAACTCGGAAAGAATACACAAACACTAAAATGATAATGGGTGTCATGGTATACTGCGTCACTTTTTTGATAAAGTTATAGGCGCCACAATATATTTAAAACTTAAAAAGCGTAAATATGTTTAACTTTAGTTTTTCTTTAATATATTCGCAGTGTATGCTAAATATATTTGTTTCGATTCGGATCTGTACCAATGCGCTTACATCTGGCAGCACAAAACTAAAATACAAAACAAGGTAAAATTAAACAGGTACACAGCTGTCTACTTTTCACCGCAAAATAGAGGCTCGCATGTCAAAATTTGTATATATTAACATAGGGGCTGAGATGTCAAATGTTATTGTTATGTTTTTATTGTTTAGAATCAACACCTTCTGGCATTTAAGTTAAATTTTTAACTTCCATATATTCTATAAACTTCTCTAGAAAATATTTTTGTACAATATATTAACCCTCTAGCTCTTTAATATATGTGTCTTTTTGCCCATTCCTTTACAAGGTGATATTTTGCACTTAAAAAAGGAATGGGCAAAAAAGACCCATAAATTAAAGAGCTAGAGGGTTAATATATTTTACAAAAATATTTTCTAAAGAAATTTACGGTAGGTCTCTGAATATATGGAAGTTAAAAATTTAACTAAAATGCCAAAATGATGCCATTATATAAACATTATAAAACGAACCCATAAATAAATTTGGATTTGACATAATTATGGGTCTTTTTTGCCCATTCCTTTGCAAGGTGACATTTTGCACTTAAAAAAGGAACATGCAAAAATGACCCAATAAACCAATAAAATAAATTTGTATTATGCATGAAATACAATAAAAAATATTTATCAAATGATGGCCTTAAAGATATAAAAAACATCAAACAAAAGATGGCTTTAAAGATATAAAAATATCAAAGATATCAAAATAAATAAATAAATAAATAAACAAAAGTTTATAATGATGTACAAATATCATGAACATTTTTTATTATATCCACAAAATGGTGTATGCCTATTGGGGAGCCAGCCATTCAAAATAACTGGCAACGCACTGAGTGTAGTACCTCAACGGTAGTGTGGAAACCTACACGTTTCAGATAATAATTTGCCCATTCCTGTTTTAAGGACAAAATTTTGCCTTTTCAAGGAATGGACAAAAAAGACCCATAAATTGAAGAATTAGAGGGTTAATATATTTTACAAAAAGATTTCTAAGGGAATTCTACTGTAGGTCTCTGAAGACATGGAAGCTAAAAATTTAACTTGAAAGCCAGAATTATGTCGAATTTAAATTTATTTAAGGGTTGGTTTTATAATGTTTTTATAATGACATAATAAATTTGGATTCGACATAATTCTGGCCTTCAAGCTATATTTTTAGCTTCCATGTGTTCAGAAACCTATAGTAGAATTCCCTTAGTAATCTTTTTGTAAAATATATTAACCCTCTAACTCTTCACTTTATGCGTTTTTTTTGCCCATTCCTTTTTTAAGTGCAAAATGTCACCTTGCAAAGGAATGGGCTAAAAAGACCCATAAATTAAAGAGCTAGAGGGTTAATATATTTTACAAAAAGATTTCTAAGGGAATTCTACTGTAGGTCTCTGAAGACATGGAAGCTAAAAATTTAACTTGAAAGCCAGAATTATGTCGAATTTAAATTTATTTAAGGGTTGGTTTTATAATGTTTTTATAATGACATAATAAATTTGGATTCGACATAATTCTAGCCTTCAAGCTATATTTTTAGCTTCCATGTGTTCAGAGACCTATAGTAGAATTCCCTTAGAAATCTTTTTGTAAAATATATTAACCCTCTAACTCTTCAATTTATGCGTTTTTTTGCCCATTCCTTTTTTAAGTGCAAAATGTCACCTTGCAAAGGAATGGGCTAAAAAGACCCATAAATTAAAGAGCTAGAGGGTTAATATATTTTACAAAAAGATTTCTAAGGGAATTCTACTGTAGGTCTCTGAAGACATGGAAGCTAAAAATTTAACTTGAAAGCCAGAATTATGTCGAATTTAAATTTATTTAAGGGTTGGTTTTATAATGTTTTTATAATGACATAATAAATTTGGATTCGACATAATTCTAGCCTTCAAGCTATATTTTTAGCTTCCATGTGTTCAGAGACCTATAGTAGAATTCCCTTAGAAATCTTTTTGTAAAATATATTAACCCTCTAACTCTTCAATTTATGCGTTTTTTTTGCCCATTCCTTTTTTAAGTGCAAAATGTCACCTTGCAAAGGAATGGGCTAAAAAGACCCATAAATTAAAGAGCTAGAGGGTTAATATATTTTACAAAAAGATTTCTAAGGGAATTCTACTGTAGGTCTCTGAAGACATGGAAGCTAAAAATTTAACTTGAAAGCCAGAATTATGTCGAATTTAAATTTATTTAAGGGTTGGTTTTATAATGTTTTTATAATGACATAATAAATTTGGATTCGACATAATTCTAGCCTTCAAGCTATATTTTTAGCTTCCATGTGTTCAGAGACCTATAGTAGAATTCCCTTAGAAATCTTTTTGTAAAATATATTAACCCTCTAACTCTTCAATTTATGCGTTTTTTTGCCCATTCCTTTTTTAAGTGCAAAATGTCACCTTGCAAAGGAATGGGCTAAAAAGACCCATAAATTAAAGAGCTAGAGGGTTAATATATTTTACAAAAAGATTTCTAAGGGAATTCTACTGTAGGTCTCTGAAGACATGGAAGCTAAAAATTTAACTTGAAAGCCAGAATTATGTCGAATTTAAATTTATTTAAGGGTTGGTTTTATAATGTTTTTATAATGACATAATAAATTTGGATTCGACATAATTCTAGCCTTCAAGCTATATTTTTAGCTTCCATGTGTTCAGAGACCTATAGTAGAATTCCCTTAGAAATCTTTTTGTAAAATATATTAACCCTCTAACTCTTCAATTTATGCGTTTTTTTTGCCCATTCCTTTTTTAAGTGCAAAATGTCACCTTGCAAAGGAATGGGCTAAAAAGACCCATAAATTAAAGAGCTAGAGGGTTAATATATTTTACAAAAAGATTTCTAAGGGAATTCTACTGTAGGTCTCTGAAGACATGGAAGCTAAAAATTTAACTTGAAAGCCAGAATTATGTCGAATCCAAATTTATTTAAGGGTTCGTTTTATAATGTTTATATAATGGCATAATTTTGGCATTTCAGTTAAATTTTTAACATCCATATATTCCGAAAAAGTAAACATGAAAAGTAAATATTCATTTTAACTGCTTCTACTTACTTATCCGATTGTTATGCGACCGCACACACAATTAGTGATAAAATTTTGTATTCGGGTTTTTTACAAGAATTATTTTATTTTAAAATGATATTTAAATAAATATATTTTTTTAATTATTTAAATATAAATTTTTTTTACTGCGCCACGCCGACCTCTGTGGCCGTCTGGAAACTTGGATCGCAGACGTCGGTTGCCATCGGCGGACCGCTTGGTGGGCCACTAAGCGGACCGATTGATGGACCGTCCTGCGGACCGATTGGTTGGCCGTCCTGCGGACCGATTGGTGTGCCGTCCTGCGGACCGATTGGTGGGCCGCTAGGCTGACTGATTGGTGGGCCGCTTGGCTGACCGGTTGGTGGGACGCTAGGCTGACCGATTGGTGGGCCGCTAGGCTGACCGATTGGTGGGCCGTCCTGCGGACCGATTGGTGGGCCGCTCGGCTGACCGGTTGGTGGGCCGCTAGGCTGACCGGTTTAGGCCTATTGGGGAAGCCAGCCATTAAAAAAAATTGGCAACGCACTAAGTGTAGTACCTCAGTGGTAGTGTGGAAACCTACACATTTTGCATAATCATAAATTAATTTATATTATTTTATTAACACGAAATAAGTTAAAGATACATTGTATTTTTAGAGCTATGCTCTTAAAAGTGATTAATATGGACAAACAGGTTATAAACAAAGAAATAACCTGGTTATCGATATAAGCCACAAATGTACTATTAGTTTAAAGAAACAGAAAAGGGTTTGAAAAACCCTAGTTTGGCCTCACCATAATTATATTCCATTTTCTTTCTACAAAATTCGTCAGGATTACCGTTGTTCAAAAAAAATAAATTTGAAGAATAAAAAGTGGCGAAGGGTAAAGCAATAACAGCACATTATATGAGAAGCCGCAGAATTAAACGTGCTTTTTAAAACTATAGTAGAATTGCTGCCGTAGTTGCGGCATTGACAGTTGTTTGCATATAGAAACTTTTCACGAAGAATAATATTGCAAAGCGGTGGCTTCGGACACAAAACTTTTATTATTCCGCAATTACTGGATTTAACAATGTAATCATTATGTTCTACAGCACATAAAAAAGTGCTAAAGCATGGTTCTGGTGACGTTAAAACTTTACGATAACATATTATTTTGAGCTAATATATTATTAATATGTTGGTTTGAAACTATTAGTGCTGGGGAAAAAGGATACCACACCTTCCACTAAAAGTGTGATAATGGCAGCACTGGTGTGTCGCCACAATGAATTATATAAGTGTGATACCAGACTTACGTTTTAAAAATATTTTGTGCTACCAGATTTCATAAGGAACAAATGGAATTAAGCCACACTTTTCACCATACACTGCCAAATAAGAAGTATTAAAATAAATCTAAAAACTGAAATTATATTTTTACGCGCATTTTGAGCTATTACAAACTTTGCCAAGCTATAACTTTTTTTAAAAAAGTTATATCCCAACAACGACAAGTACTGTAATCGACGCGTATTTTCGATACCTTTCGATTGCAGGTAGTGCCATAGTGACATGCGATCTAGTTTCAGAGCTATAAGCTAATAACTAAAATTATATTTTTACTTTTTCCAGCAAGTCTCGCCAAGATTGACAACCATGGCAAACAATGTGTATTTTTAATACCTATCGATTGAGGGTAGTGCCATGGTGGCACGCGATCTAGTTTAGGAGTTATAGGCTGACAACTGATGTTACATATTTTGCAATTTTCAAACTTCGCGGCGCTATAACTTTTTTCAGCAAGTCTCGCCAAGATTGACAACCATTGCAAACAATGTGTATTTTAAATACCTATCGATTGAGGGTAGTGTTATGGGGGCACGCGATCTAGTTAAGAAGTTATAGGCTGACAACTGATGTTACATATTTTGCAATTTTCAAACTTCGCGGCGCTATAACTTTTTTCAGCAAGTCTCGACAAGATTGACAACCATGGCAAACAATGTGTATTTTTAATACCTATCGATTGAGGGTAGTGCCATGGTGGCATGCGATCTAGTTTAGGAGTTATAGGCTGACAACTGATGTTACATATTTTGCAATTTTCAAACTTCGCGGCGCTATAACTTTTTTCAGCAAGTCTCGCCAAGATTGACAACCGTTGCAAACAATGTGTATTTTAAATACCTATCGATTGAGGGTAGTGCCATGGGGGCACGCGATCTAGTTTAGGAGTTATAGGCTGACAACTGATGTTGCATATTTTGCGCTTTTTCAAACTTCGCGGCGCTATAACTTTTTTCAGCAAGTCTCGCCAAGATTGACAACCGTTGCAAACAATGTGTATTTTTAATACCTATCGATTGAGGGTAGTGCCATGGTGGCACGCGATCTAGTTTATGAGTTATAGGCTGACAACTGATGTTGCATATTTTGCGCTTTTTCAAACTTCGCGGCGCTATAACTTTTTTCAGCAAGTCTCGCCAAGATTGACAACCGTGGCAAACAATGTGTATTTTTAATACCTATCGATTGAGGGTAAAGATATGGTGGCACGCGATCTAGTTTATGAGTTATAGGCTGACAACTGATGTTGCATATTTTGCGCTTTTTCAAACTTCGCGGCGCTATAACTTTTTTCAGCAAGTGTCGCCAAGATTGACAACCATTGCAAACAATGTGTATTTTAAATACCTATCGATTGAGGGTAGTGCCATGGGGGCACGCGATCTAGTTTAGGAGTTATAGGCTGACAACTGATGTTACATATTTTGCAATTTTCAAACTTCGCGGCGCTATAACTTTTTTCAGCAAGTCTCGCCAAAATTGACAACCGTTGCAAACAATGCGTATTTTTAATACCTATCGATTGAGGGTAGTGCCATGGTGGCACGCGATCTAGTTTAGGAGTTATAGGCTGACAACTGATGTTACATATTTTGCAATTTTCAAACTTCGCGGCGCTATAACTTTTTTCAGCAAGTCTCGCCAAGATTGACAACCGTGGCAAACAATGTGTATTTTTAATACCTATCGATTGAGGGTAGTGCCATGGTGGCACGCGATCTAGTTTAGGAGTTATAGGCTGACAACTGATGTTACATATTTTGCAATTTTCAAACTTCGCGGCGCTATAACTGTTTTCAGCAAGTCTCGCCAAGATTGACAACCGTTGCAAACAATGTGTATTTTTAATACCTATCGATTGAGGGTAGTGCCATGGTGGCACGCGATCTAGTTTAGGAGTTATAGGCTGACAACTGATGTTGCATATTTTGCGCTTTTTCAAACTTCGCGGCGCTATAACTTTTTTCAGCAAGTCTCGCCAAGATTGACAACCGTGGCAAACAATGTGTATTTTTAATACCTATCGATTGAGGGTAGTGTCATGGTGGCACGCGATCTAGTATATGAGTTAGAGGCTGACAACTGATGTTGGATATTTTGCGCTTTTTCAAACTTCGCGGCGCTATAACTTTTTTCAGCAAGTCTCGCCAAAATTGACAACCGTTGCAAACAATGCGTATTTTTAATACCTATCGATTGAGGGTAGTGCCATGGTGGCACGCGATCTAGTTTATGAGTTATAGGCTGACAACTGATGTTGCATATTTTGCGCTTTTTCAAACTTCGCGGCGCTATAACTTTTTTCAGCAAGTCTCGCCAAGATTGACAACCGTGGCAAACAATGTGTATTTTTAATACCTATCGATTGAGGGTAGTGTCATGGTGGCACGCAATCTAGTTTAGGAGTTATAGGCTGACAACTGATGTTACATATTTTGCAATTTTCAAAATTCGCGGCGCTATAACTTTTTTCAGCAAGTCTCGCCAAGATTGACAACCGTTGTAAACAATGTGTATTTTTAATACCTATCGATTGAGGGTAGTTCCATGGTGGCACGCGATCTAGTTTAGGAGTTATAGGCTGACAACTGATGTTACATATTTTGCAATTTTCAAACTTCGCGGCGCTATAACTTTTTTCAGCAAGTCTCGCCAAGATTGACAACCGTTGCAAACAATGTGTATTTTAAATACCTATCGATTGAGGGTAGTGCCATGGTGGCACGCGATCTAGTTTAGGAGTTATAGGCTGACAACTGATGTTACATATTTTGCAATTTTCAAAATTCGCGGCGCTATAACTTTTTTCAGAAAGTCTCGCCAAGATTGACAACCGTTGTAAACAATGTGTATTTTTAATACCTATCGATTGAGGGTAGTGCCATGGTGGCACGCGATCTAGTTTAGGAGTTATAGGCTGACAACTGATGTTACATATTTTGCAATTTTCAAACTTCGCGGCGCTATAACTTTTTTCAGCAAGTCTCGCCAAGATTGACAACCGTGGCAAACAATGTGTATTTTTAATACCTATCGATTGAGGGTAGTGCCATGGTGGCACGCGATCTAGTTTAGGAGTTATAGGCTGACAACTGATGTTACATATTTTGCAATTTTCAAACTTCGCGGCGCTATAACTGTTTTCAGCAAGTCTCGCCAAGATTGACAACCGTTGCAAACAATGTGTATTTTTAATACCTATCGATTGAGGGTAGTGCCATGGTGGCACGCGATCTAGTTTAGGAGTTATAGGCTGACAACTGATGTTGCATATTTTGCGCTTTTTCAAACTTCGCGGCACTATAACTTTTTTCAGCAAGTCTCGCCAAGATTGACAACCGTGGCAAACAATGTGTATTTTTAATACCTATCGATTGAGGGTAGTGTCATGGTGGCACGCGATCTAGTTTATGAGTTAGAGGCTGACAACTGATGTTGCATATTTTGCGCTTTTTCAAACTTCGCGGCGCTATAACTTTTTTCAGCAAGTCTCGCCAAGATTGACAACCGTGGCAAACAATGTGTATTTTTAATACCTATCGATTGAGGGTAGTGTCATGGTGGCACGCGATCTAGCTTATGAGTTAGAGGCTGACAACTGATGTTGCATATTTTGCGCTTTTTCAAAATTCGCGGCGCTATAACTTTTTTCAGCAAGTCTCGCCAAGATTGACAACCGTTGTAAACAATGTGTATTTTTAATACCTATCGATTGAGGGTAGTGCCATGGTGGCACGCGATCTAGTTTAGGAGTTATAGGCTGACAACTGATGTTACATATTTTGCAATTTTCAAACTTCGCGGCGCTATAACTTTTTTCAGCAAGTCTCGCCAAGATTGACAACCGTGGCAAACAATGTGTATTTTTAATACCTATCGATTGAGGGTAGTGCCATGGTGGCACGCGATCTAGTTTAGGAGTTATAGGCTGACAACTGATGTTACATATTTTGCAATTTTCAAACTTCGCGGCGCTATAACTGTTTTCAGCAAGTCTCGCCAAGATTGACAACCGTTGCAAACAATGTGTATTTTTAATACCTATCGATTGAGGGTAGTGCCATGGTGGCACGCGATCTAGTTTAGGAGTTATAGGCTGACAACTGATGTTGCATATTTTGCGCTTTTTCAAACTTCGCGGCGCTATAACTTTTTTCAGCAAGTCTCGCCAAGATTGACAACCGTGGCAAACAATGTGTATTTTTAATACCTATCGATTGAGGGTAGTGTCATGGTGGCACGCGATCTAGTTTATGAGTTAGAGGCTGACAACTGATGTTGCATATTTTGCGCTTTTTCAAACTTCGCGGCGCTATAACTTTTTTCAGCAAGTCTCGCCAAGATTGACAACCGTGGCAAACAATGTGTATTTTTAATACCTATCGATTGAGGGTAGTGTCATGGTGGCACGCAATCTAGTTTAGGAGTTATAGGCTGACAACTAAAATTTGACCTAATTATATAGTAAGCACGTGCTACACATACATTCATACGTGCTCACATATATGGAAAACTTGCTAAAATCTAGAAAGATACTGCATTATCATACACACATACATTCTTAGAAATCACACGTGTTGAAAAACTTGCTGTTTACGGCATTATCAAACTTGTTTTCTTCACGGCAATGAAATAATATGAGCACCACTTTTTTCGTGTGGAACTTACAACAAACATCTCGTTTGATTTTAAAAACGTACAATTGCAGCATACTTTCAAGCGCTAGTTGTGATTGGTTACTTGTCATGTTTTTCGTCTAAAAAAACCAATGTTGATCAACATTTTTCGCAAATTTGAGCAGAGTACTAAGCTTAACACAGCGTCTTCACGAGACATTAACTTTGATCTAACATGAGAGAAAACGTCGGCAGAATAATAAAAACAAAATGTCGATTTTTCTCTTATTCTTAGAAGACGTAATTTTCCTCTTCCTATAAGATTTCATTTTATGCAAATGCTCATCGAGTTAAAATGCACTACTTTTGCATAATTAGTTATTTTATTTTTAATTTTTCACACAAATTTTAATTTATAAATCAATTAAACACATTTATTAATTTATTTAACAAAGCAATGTTATCAAAAACATCGCTTTTCATTTATTTTAATAAACACTCACACATACACACTGTTTTATTTTTATGTACATGTGTTTTTTTGACAATTCTCATAAGAATGTTGTTATAAGAATTCTTATAACAACGCTCTCATAAAAATTTTTATAACATTGAGATAACACTAATTGGAGGTCTACACGTAACATAATTCTCTCTGCGATTGAATTTGACAATCTCATCTTACATATTATGTTACGTGTAGACCTCACATTACAGTTCCAGCGATCTTTAATCAATATTATGGCTTGTTCAAAATTTTGCAACTTCTCGCGAATTTTCGCAAAGTTCGCGATAAAAGCGACTTTTGGCAAGTTTAAAGCTTCCTAACAGTTTTGCCGATTGTTTAACAGGGGCTAGATTCCGCAACGATGAATTTTTTATCAGTGAACACTTAAGAACAAAAAAATTCACCGCACTTTTTCCAGTGAATAAATTTAGGCTCTAGTGTTCACTATAACCGTCAAAATAATACATTCTCACCGATGCGAGTGCACAAATCTAAAGTGAACACTGAAATTGGAGAACATTCCAAAATTCATCGTTGCGGAATCTGCCCCCAGTAATAGATTTTGATATAATCCTGTTAGTAATTTTTTTGAATTTTCGCGATTTTTTGCCGCATTTTTTACAGTTTTAGCGATGTTTAACCAATATTATGGCTTGTTTAAAATTTTTCAACTTCCAGCGAATTTGAGCAAAGTTCGCAATAAAAGCGAGTTTTTGCATGTTTGCAGCATTCTAACAGATTTTTAAGCAATATTAGACTTTGAATCATCCCGCTCTTAGTAAGTTTTTGCGAATTTTCGCGATTTTTACCGATTTTTTTGCATTCCTTACAGTTTTCCGTTTTTTAATCAATATTAGTTATGACTTGTTTAAAATTTTGCAACTTTTCTCAAAAATTTTAAACACAAACGCTTGAATAAAACTTGTGCTTGATTTGGCATATATATATATATATATATATATATATATATATATATATATATATATATATATATATATATATATATATATATATATATATATATATATATATATATATATATATATATATATATATATATATATATATATATATATATATATATATATATATATATATATATATATATATATATATATATATATATATATATATATATATATATATATATATATATATATATATATATATATATATATATATATATATATATATATATATATATATATATATATAGTGGGTTATTTTTCACTGAAACGTTTTATAAAATTTTGTTTTTCATATTGGGTGTTTTTTATTGAGGTATAGAACTTTAAGTTGGCATCACTTTTTTAACTGGCGGCCATTTTGTCAGCTGTCAAGTGATTAATATTTAGTTTGGTTTGCCATTCCATCATGAACAGGTTGACAAAAGAACAACGCTTGCAAATCGTGCAAATTTATTTCGAAAATAATGGTTCAGTTCGCGAAGTTGATTTTCATCACAAAATTTTGTTCAGTGATGAGGCTCATTTTTGGTTGAATGGCTACGTCAACAAGCAAAATTGCCGCATTTGGAGTGAAGAGAATCCACATGAGACCCTTGAGACGCCATTACATCCACAAAAACTGACTGTTTGGTGTGCTCTATGGGCTGGTGGAGTCGTTGGGCCATACTTCTTCCGAAATAATGCTGGAGAGTCAGTTACCGTTAATGGAGACCGGTATAGAGCCATGATAACCGACTATTTTGTTCCCGAATTGGATGGCATGAATGTGGATGAGTTGTGGTTCCAACAAGACGGCGCTACATGCCACACAGCGCACGTCACAATCGATTTATTGAAGGAAACATTCGATGAGCGCATAATTTCGCGGAATGGACCTGTCAATTGACCACCAAGATCGTGTGATTTGACACCATTGGATTATTTTCTTTGGGGATATGTGAAGTCGCTCGTCTACGCCAACAAACCAGAAACGTTAGGGGACTTGGAAGCCAACATTCGTGGCGTTATTGCCAACATACGGCCCCATATGCTCGAAAAAGTGGTTGAAAATTGGACCTGTAGAATTGGCTTTATTCGAGCCAGCCGCGGCGGCCACATGCCCGAAATCATATTTAAACATTAATGGCATAAAATTATCCTTCCAATAAAGCCAAATTGATGGACATTAAAACGATTTTCTTGTGTTTTATTTCAATTCGAAGTTCTATACCTCTAAAAAACACCCTGTATATTAATTTAAAAAAATAACGTAACAATCAGGTGTTCAACACGAGCAATCACCTGCCATTGTAAAGTGTTTACCAAAATAGCAATTCAACAAATTCCATGTGAAGTGAGGCGTAGGGATATAGAAAATAAGGCCTTAATATTAATATAAATGTGTTAGTATTAAGATAAATGAACACTATTTACTGATTTTGTCTTAAAAATAACGATTTACAAGTTTTAATAATTAATTGGAAGGATAAAATAGCAATTAGATGATCCAGTTCGCGTGTTAAAATAAAGTGAACAAAAACATGGGAAAAGGGAAAAAATCCACCTGAAAAAATTATTCACGATGAGGGGAATTTTTCGAATTTTTATTCACGACAACAAAAGAAGGGAAAGGGAAAACTCAACAGCCTCTTCATTTTGAAGGAAAAAGTATTCACAATAGGTAAGTAAACTAGCTTTTACACATGCAAGTGCAAGTTCGAAAAACTCAATACACTCAAACTTTTTTACTAACACACTTTTGATTCAGCTGTGAGAAAGACAGAGATATGAATACAAATTTACCTTTCGTTGATAATACGTACACAGAACTTGAATGCAAGCAAAGCGAATTAATATCAAGTGGCCTTATCATCAAAACAACACACATACAAAGTAGGTGTAGGACTATTTTTATTTGTGCTTTGACAGTTCGAGTTAAAGTTTTTCTCTTTTCTTATATAGAGTTTGACTGATTGGGTGTAATCAGCTGATGATCATCTGTGATGATAGGGCTACCTGGTACTGAATTCGCCTTGAATGCAAGTACGTGTATGTCTAAACGCAGGGCTATGCAAAATAAAAACACCCAAAAAATCTCCTAAAATACCAAGGAATAAAAATCCGTAATGAATTCCCCGGCCACCAAACCAAATTTTTTATCATTTCCAAAAATCCGCGATTTGGCGATAAATCCCCTATCTGACAACACTGATTTAACTGATTGTCAACAAAGTGATGTGTCAATTTGTTTTTGTGATATATATATAGTAAGAAAAATTACTTCAAAACAATTAGTTTTGACAGATAAATAATGATAAATAAGCTTTAATATCCAAAATAATTCTATGCTGAAATTATAAGAAAAGGCATACAATGAAACAATCGACTTCGCCCACACCATCTGTGGTGTCTAGTTATGCACCTTCTCGAGGTCAGTCACCATTGCCACCACCGGCCAATGCACGTAAAGGTTGTCTCTCAGCCACAACAAAAAGTTACAAATATCTAAGACGTTTGTTGAAATTTAATCAAATGGATTTTGAGTTTGCTCTGTGGCAAATGATTTATTTGCTTATAGCTCCACAAAAAGTTTATAGAAATTTTAATTACAGAAAACGTAAGTGCATTAAATGTTTTCTAGCTCTAGCGACTATTTTTCATATACTTTGATTATAGAAACAAAATCACAATTTGCAAGAGACGATCCTGCCTTTTTAGTATTGTTAGTTGTATGTTTATGTGGTGAGTAAAATAATTTTTATTTTTCCATATATTTCTTGATTTTTACTATTGTATATTTCTCTGTACGTCGTAGTAACTTCTCTTGGATTTGCTTGGGTTTTGGGGTTAAACATCTGGCAAAGTGTATCATTCATTTTCTATGTTGTATTTGTGGATTGTATATTTGCTGGCATTGTTGTGGCCACTTTCCTTTGGTTGGTTACAAACCGTTACCTGAGGACCAGTACTCTAGAACCCGATATAGAGTGGGGTTATGCCTTCGATGTACATTTGAATGCATTCTTCCCGCCTTTAATGTTGTTGCACTTTCTGCAGTTGTTTTTCTACAATTGGTTGATAAGCCAACCATGGTTTATTTCAAGGCTTTTGGGCAACACTTTCTGGCTGCTAGGATTGAGCTATTATGTTTACATCACATTTTTGGGCTATAATTGTAAGTTTTCTTGGACTAAACGTATTTTACAACATTTGCTTCAAATTGGATTTATTTTTCTCAACAGGTGTACCACATCTTAAGAACACGCGTCTGATTCTTATTCCTCTACCCATTATATTTCTGCTCTATTTAATTTCATTAATTATTAGTTGGAATGTGACTACATCTTTTATGGATTTTTATAAGTATCGTGTGTACTAATTAGCAGCTTAAAGTTTAGATCCTAAAATATATATGTACTTCATACTAGAGATGGGCGCGTGTCGAAATTTTCCAACACGACCCGAACACGAATACCGGAATGTAACAGTACAAAACACGCAGGCCAAAAATTTCAAAACACGGCACAACACAACGCGCCCGAAATCAAATCCAAAAACGAAAATTTTTTTTTTATATTCAAAGATACTTTTATTTTAACGTTTCATGTTCTATTTGTATTTTCCTTTACATATTTTTGTTGAGAGTAACATATTAAAGATTTTCGTTCAATAAGCTTGGGCGGCAAGCTTTTGCATTCATACATATTTTAATCTTAAATACGTTTCGTGTTTTTTCGTGTCAAGATTCCCCAACACTACACGACCCGAATACGAACGAAATCAGATTTTCTGTCACGAACATTTCGTGTTGAGTCGTACGTGTTCGTGTCATGAAAAAACACGAAACGCGCCCATCTCTACTTCATACTCAATTTTCTACATTAGTCATTGAGCCTGTTCGGAAATGCACCAGAAAAGCAAAATATTTTGTGGTCAGACGCCAGTCTAAAGATGCTGTCATTGCGTATTTAAGATTTTTTGGCTGATACAGACAGCGCTGTAATGCATTTCAGAACAGGTCCATTCATTAATTGATTGCGCATTAAAGTGTACAATAATGGGTCAATTATAGATAGCAACAGAGCCTCAGTTAGTTTGTCAGTTGCTTAAAACGGTATTACGGATGACAACTGAGAGCTGCCAATTTCATTTGCTATTTTCCGGTTGCTGGCAACCACAAATTCTCTGGCTTCTGGCTACCAAAATAAAGTTCGGTTGCTATCCGTAATCGACTAAAGATGCAACTTTTTAGTTGAAAGGAGAGGGGAGAGAATTTCTCTGTTGCTTTCTTCTTAATTTCAAACAAAAGGTATATTTATAAATTAAATGAAAACTGCAGCTAATATTTATCGTGTGGTTACGAATGCAATTTCAAAACAAAGTTGCAGAAATTCAGGTTGCATCATGTGGACATGGGCTAATGCGATTTTATCAAATGATAATAAACTAATCATTTACACACCACTGTTGGGATTTATGGTACGATTGTAGCAATTTTGGAACAATGGAAAGTTGGGTGGTATACTGATACACTCAGCAATTATCTAGTACATATATGTAATTTCTAAATAAAAAAAATTTGTTAAACTTTTATTTTATATGGTAAACTTTGTTCGTTTAGAAAATATCTTCCATAATGTACATATCCGCGTAATTGATAAACACACAATTCCTCTTAAAACGTCAATGAACTAAAAATTGGTTGCTATGAAAATGTAGACGCAAAAAATCGTAATTATATTTTCTTTTTTAATTTTTTCCTAAAATTTGGGATTTTGAAAGAGGCTGCTTCACTGATTTTATCATAACTTAGAAAGAGATTGTCCACTTTATTACAAAGGCCGCAATGATGAAAAATATATTTTTTTATGCGAAATCGAAAAATTTTTATTTATTAAAATTTTATAAAAGATTTTGTAAATACAAACGCTTTTTGTGTTTTGAATGGAAAAAACTTTTTTTGAAACATATTTGCGTTATATTCCATACAAATTTGAAACGTTTAGAAACGAAAATTTTTACAAAATCAGCGTATTAAACTAGAATTAAAATAAGCAGTGTGGCCATTTTAATATTGTTGCAGCTAAATTTGGAATTTTTTATTTTAATTTAGCTGCAAATTTTCCATTTAGCAGTTAGCATACTTTTAGAATTTTTTGGTTATTTATTCGGCATTTTCTAGCTTTTTTTTCAAAATAATATCAAATTATATGAAAATTTGAGAAAAAAATCCTCAATTTAAATGTCAAAAACAAAGTTCATATGATTGTATAAACCAGAACTCAACTATTGAGTCCTGGCCCCATTTAGTCCCACAAATGCATTCTCCGGACATATAACTTTGTTTTTTAAATAAATCTATAAAAAACCGGTAAAAAGTTCAAAATGTTTTTAAACTAATTCGGGTGCATTTAATAGAAAAAATTAATTATCTCATCAATCACATCCTTCCTTGAATGAATCGAACCCAGTATGCGCCGATACATGTTTATATATTTTTGGTGGCCTCTACCAGAATCAGTTGTTAAATCCAAGTTTAGTTAATTAAAATTGGTTTTGTTGTACAGTGTAAATATTTGCAATTTTGGCAAAAATTAGGTCTCCAATTTATTATGAATAAAATCAATATTTATCCAATACAAACAGAACTTTGCGACGCGCGTCTCGCAAAAAGTTGAACATTCTTCAACTTTCACGCGTCGTATACAAAATGATAGGTAGTGCTGCCAAATTCATATGCTAAAATGTTTGTTTAATGGAAATAAATTATTAGAATTTTTTTTTTTAATAAAAAATGGATGAAAACTGCATAAATATATAAAGAAAAATAAAACTTAAAGGCAAGACAAAATATAGCCGGCAAAGGCTTGAAATTGTATAAGCAGAAGAGCATCAAAAGCATGGTGTGTAACTTGCCATTCTTAAAGCGTTAAAAGTTCGAAAAGTAAGAAAAGCGTTGCCGCGTAACGCGTGGTATGTACCTCCTCTTTAACTCACTCCCACCAGGCATATCGCCCTTCCGCTTCCCCGCAGACATAAATAATAGTATTATTTATCCACCAGCAAAAAAAATATACCCGTACAAAATAGTTGGGATTACCGCAGTTAAACAGCAAAATAACCAACAGTCAAACACAAACGCAGTCAATAAACCGTCAGCCAAATATCGCACCAAGTTCAGCAACAAATTCGTTAAAACGGAGACGAACCGGGTCTGAATCCCGAAAAACGACACAAAATCCCCTAAATCCCAGAAGTTCCCGGCAAAAATAAAAAACGGCAACGCCGAAATACTCACTCAATTCAAAAACACGGCAACACAGCACCAACCAACAAACTTACGACCTTACTGCAGGAGTTTGACCTTGAGACTCCCTTTGCCAGTGTTAGTGTATTTCTATGCAGCTGTAAAGTTTCTCTGTACTTCTTGTTGTCCGTATGATTACACTAATACACTCATACACAGCTCACACCGCGTTATTACAATCTTACTCAACTAAGATTAATCTTACTCAAAATTTGTGATTGTATTGTGAAAAAGATTTTTACCCCCTAGCGTATAGATGTTTACACATCAAAAACATTTTTTTTAATTTAAGATATTGTTACGTTTTTAGTCCTTTACATAAAAACGGTTTTATTATTTTCACAGGATTCGTTGAATTGCAATAAAATAAAACACGGATATTTATTTTACAAATAAATTCTCAGTAACACTTTATTTATTACTTTAAAAACACGTACAACTAAACGCGATGTACACACTAACTATTCTTGGCGATGTTTACTCGTCTAAGTTTAAAAACACACTTCCTTTTTGTCGTCTGGCAGCCTCCCCTTATATAGTCAATTATAAAACCTTCTGGTAACTTCGCTAACTTTCTGGAATACAGCCGTCTCTCTTTATCTTTAACTGTACTGTAATTCAGGTCTCTTTTCATCTTTAAGTGTACGGCATGATCATTTTGGTCTTGCTATGGTGCAATGTATGTGCGTGTGTAGATGCATGAGATTATTCTTCTGTTGGTTTATCTTCGCACACACACATACTCTAATGTTTGCAACTTAACAAATTACGCTGTCATCAAGTCTACATCTCTTGCAGTTTAAGTTTAATGTCACTGTTTGTAATTGCGATTAAGCAGTCTCGAATAATCTTGAAAGTTCTAGCTACCGTTTCCTGAAGATTCCGGAAACTTCCATTTTCCGTTATTTTGAATTCTATTGGCAGTTGTCGAGTGATGCCAAGTTTAATTGTGGTACTTGGTTGCCAGGTTTTGATTTTATTACAGTGATTTAGGGGTATAAAGCAGATAATGATCGGGTTGTCAGTTTGTGTCGTTACATTTGAATCTGCATTTTCATTTCGTAACACTGCCGCCCACTTAAGCCTGTTCGTCCCGAATAGGCACACAATCACCTTTTCCATAGTGCGCCAGTCGTTCCAGGTGTACGATTTTCATTTTGGACCTTGGGCTGTTGTACTTCTGTATCCTATAGACGACATCGTTCAACCTTTTAATAACCTTATACGGTCCATCCCAATGAGTCTGCAATTTTGGAGACAATCCCTTCTTTCGTTGTGGGTTGTAAAGTAGAACCCATTGACCCTCATTGAATCCCTCAGAATTTGCAGCTCGGTCATATCTAGCCTTCATCTTGTCACTGGCCATTCTAATTCGGTTGCGTACAAATTCATGTAGCTCATTTAAATTTTCTTGCTCTTGGGAAGAGCTGGTGCCTTCTTTACTTGTTGGTGTAGGCTTAACGCCAAATTCCAAATCACCAGGCAATTTTAATTCCGTCCCGAAGACAATTTTAGCAGGTGTTCGTGATGTCGAGTCATGTACAGCTGACCTATATGCCAACAAAAATTTGGGAATGTGCTCGTCCCAGTCCCTTTGATGCGCGCTTACCACTTTTCGCAGGTACTCCTCTAGAGTGCGATTAAATCTTTCTACCATGCCATCGGACTGTGGGTGCAGCGGCGTCGTTCTTGTTTTCTTTATCCCATATAATTCGCACATTTCCCGGAATATAGCAGACTCGAAGTTTCTACCTTGGTCAGAATGTAATTCTATTGGAACACCATAGCGACATACCCAGTTGTTGACAAATACATTCACAACTGTCCTTGCTTCTTGATTGGGTATGGCATATACTTCTGGCCATTTACTAAAATAGTCCATCACCACAAGAACATAGCGATTCCCGGCGTCGCTGACGGGAAAAGGACCTGCTATATCCATTGCTATCCGCTCAAATGGTGCACCTGAGTTGTACTGTTGCAGCTGTCCTCGACTTTTTCTTGCTGGTCCTTTTGCTGCGATGCACTGTGGGCAGTTTGCTATCCAGTCGGCTACGGCTTGTTGACATCCAACCCAATAAAAACGCTGTTTTAGCTTCTCCAGCGTTTTTGTCACTCCCAGATGACCGCCACTAGGACCATTGTGAAACTCGTGCAAAACCTTATTCACCTTGGAGGATGGCACAACTATTAGGTTGGAAGCCATTTTACCATCTGCACTTTCCCATACGCGGTACAAGCACCCGTTTATCAGCTTCAGGCTATTCCACTGAGCCCAATAAGATTTCACAAGTGGGCTTTCAGCTGATATTACATTGCGAGCAGGTCTTCTATTTTCCTCTTTGGCTGCTATAATTGTCGCCAATATGGTGTCGTTTCTCTGTGCCGCTGACCAGTCCTCATCGGAATCGATGTGCGTTAGCCGAACATCAATAACGCATTCCTTCTTTTCGGCCTTAACACAATGTCTGCACTCCAAGCTGCAGGGCCGTCGTGATAAAGCATCTGCATTGTTATGCTTTACGCCCCTTCTATGCTCGATGCTGAAGTCGTAGCTTTGAAGACGTTCAATCCAGCGCGCTAGCTGCCCTTCAGGATTTTTAAACTGCAACAGCCATCTCAATGCAGAATGGTCGGTCCTCAGCGTAAAGTGTTGGCCATACAGGTACTTATGGTAGTGTTTTATGCACTCCAACACTGCCAAAAGCTCACGTCGTGTCACACAGTAGTTTCTCTCAGGCTTTGAGAGTATACGGCTATAATAGCCTATCACTTTTTCTGTGCCATTGACAACTTGCGACAACACACCTCCTATGCCATAGCCGCTCGCATCGGTATCAAGCAAAAATTTTTCTCCAGCGATGGGGTAGGCTAGTACTGGTGACGTACTCAGTAAATCCTTTAGTGTCTGGAACGCATTCTCCTGCTGTTCGCCCCAGTGATACGGCCTCGACTTCTTGGTCAGCTCATGCAGGCTTGCAGCGACGTTGGCAAAATTTGGTACAAAGCGTCTGTAGTAGGTACAAAGGCCCAGAAAGCTGCGCAGTTCATGAAGATTTTTCGGACGAGGCCAGTCCTTTACTGCTCGTATTTTATCTTCATCCGTTGAGATTCCGTCTGCCGTAACTCGATGGCCCAAATACTTTACTTCTCTCTGGAACAATGCACATTTCTTCACGCTAAGTTTTAAACCAGCTGATGATATGCGTTGAAGAACCTCTGCCAAATTTTTGAGGTGCTCATCAAAAGTCTTTCCCATCACGACGATGTCATCAAGGTACACCAAGCAAGTCTTCCAGTGAAGTCCCTTCAGCACTCGTTCCATTAGGCGTTCAAAAGTAGCTGGAGCATTGCAGAGCCCGAATGGCATAACTTTAAACTGCCATAATCCATCGCTCGCGCTAAAAGCAGTTTTCTCCTTATCTTTCTCTGCAATCTCCACCTGCCAATATCCGCTTTGTAGGTCCAACGTGGAGAACCATTTCGTTCCAGCCAGCGTGTCTAAAGTGTCTTCAATTCTTGGTAGCGGATAACTGTCCTTCTTAGTAACGTCATTGAGCTTTCTGTAGTCAACGCAGAATCTCGTACTGCCATCCTTCTTTTTGACTAAGACCACGGGCGAACTCCAAGGACTTGCAGATGGCTCGATTACACCATTCCGCTCCATTTCATGGACAAGTTCTTTTACCTCATTCCGTTTTGCTAGGGGTACACTTCTGGGTGGCTGTTTGATCGGCCTCGCTTCGCCTGTATTTATTTCATGTTTCACTATTGCCGTTCTCCCTTGGCTTTGATCTTTCAAGGCGAAGACGCTGGTGTGCCTTTTTAGCAGCTGTTTAGCTTTATTTCTATCAGGAGCTGCTAATCCTGCTACCCACATCCCCACATGCTCTTCAAATTGTTCACGTTCTTTTGCGGACATATTGGCTGGTTCTGGCTTTCGCTCGCAGTTTATTATTGCCTCTGGTGGAGTACATTGGCCCATAGCAGAATTTCCGCTGACGACTTTTTCGTTGCCTGATAAATTAAGTACTCTTATAGGGATCTTTCCTCCTTTGCAAGTTTTTACGAGGGCTTTTGCTGTTAATAGCTCGCTCTTAATTTCTGTTGGTTCTACTACCCACAACCGATTGTCCTCACAATCTCCCTCCATGCGTGCCCATATTACTGATTCAGACTGCGGTGGTATAGTCTGGTTTTCAATAGCAACTAGTTTCCTTACGTGCGTTTGATTGTCATATCCAACATCAAGCGGTATTTCAACATTACGCCAAATCATCACCTTTTGCCCCATATGCAGGTTTATGCCATGGTTTATCATAAAATCTGCTCCAATAATAACCTCGTCAACAATATCGGCAACGATAAACACATGTTTTACGCTTATATTGGCTATAGTCACCTTTGCTTCAGTCTTACCGTAGACAGTGGCAGGCTCCCCAGTAGCTGTACGTAGTCTTATAGTCCTTAAAGGTTCACACTTCCCCTTCACTATATCGGGCCTTATTATTGACTGCGATGCTCCTGTGTCTATGGTGAAGATGTGCTTTTCGCCGTTGATGTATCCACATGCAGTAAGGTTGCTATTTTTCTGCTGCATTACTGATATGGAGATTGTGGGGCCGTCGTTTGTGGGAGCTAGCTCTTGCCCCTTAGTGCTAGCTCGTTTTAGTTTAACGGGGACTCTTGTGTTGTTTGTTGGTTCACCCGTTTACTATTCCTTGGTGGCGAAACAGATCTGGCTCTTTTTCTTGGCGCCTTGCAGTTGCGCTGGAAGTGGCCAACTTTGCCGCAGTTATAACACTTAGCTTTTACTTTGCCGTCCTTCTCCGCCAATGCTTGTCTCACTGCCTCCTTGATGCTAGAGACTAGATCACTCTCATTTTCGGCAATGACTTCCACGTTCCGCACCTTGCACACCTGTGGCTTCCAAATCACCCTAGCAGTCTCTTGAGCTAGTGCAAATGAAACCATTTCTGCGAATGTAGCCTTTTGTGTAGCACACACTGCAAGCTTGATGTCAGGATCACGGATGCCATTAACAAACGCCTCTGTTTTGACATGATCCAGGAATGGGTGGTTTTCACCTGGATACGTAAGCTGCACTAACCGCTCAATTTCCATTGCGAAATCTTGTAGAGACTCATTGGGCTTTTGTCCTCTACATCGCAATTCCATTCGGTATATATCTCGCTTATGTTCGCCACCATATTTCCGCTGCAGTGCCGCCATTATGTCATCAAAATTATATCTGCAGCTCCCTGGTACGGTTTCAAGTACTTCTGCTGCGGCTCCTTTTAAGGCCAAAATCAGCTCTATGGCCTTTTCTTCACTGTTCCAACCATTTTTGCTGGCAACTGTTTCGAACTGGAACTTGAAGATGTTCAAAGGTGCGCTGCCATCGAAACAAGGCGTCTTTACTCTGCTGGAAGCCTCTGGAATAACTCTCACTGGCCCTCCTTGACACTGAAGATTAACAATTTTTGCTTCCAAGTCATGCAATTTCTCGTCCACATCTTTTACATGCACTTCGACGCCACCAATTTCTAGGCTATGAAGTTTATTCTCTAGTTCTGAGAGTTTCTCGTCAAATTTGCTGACTTGTACTTCAATGCCATCTACTCTTCTATTTATGGCCTCAGAAATTTCTTGAAGTTTCTCATTTGTGGTCTTAGATGTTTCTTGAAGTTTCTCATTTGTGGCTTTAACTTCAGCTAGCACCCTCTCGTTGTTAGCTCTAGATGTTTCTTGAACTTCAGCTAGCATTCTCTCATTGTTGGCTCTAGATGTTTCTTGAACTTCAGCCAGCATTCTCTCATTGTTACCTCTAGATGTTTCTTTAACTTCTTGAAATTTTTCCATCATAGCGGCGAACATTGTGCTTAAATCCATGTTGCTTGTCGTGGCACGAGTACATACCTCTATTTCCTCTTTATCCTCAAATTCGTATGTCCCGATGTCGATGCCACGCTGCTTGAACTCATCTATCAGCCTCTTCTGAAGTTCCACTTTATTGCCTGTTGCTGGCAGTTCCAGCTTACTCAGCTCTTTTTTTAGCTGCTCAACTTTTAGCTCTTCAAACTTCATGGCTTCTATTTTTTTTAAACGTCCTTTTGTAATTTTTATTTTAATTAATAATGTTTTTTTTTTATTAATGTCCTTTTTATTATTATTAATGTCCTTTTTATTAATTAATGTCCTTTTTTTTATTTTATTAATGAATAATGTCCTTTTTATTTTATTTTGCAATCCCACTTCTGACACCAATTGTTACGTTTTTAGTCCTTTACATAAAAACGGTTTTATTATTTTCACAGGATTCGTTGAATTGCAATAAAATAAAACACGGATATTTATTTTACAAATAAATTCTCAGTAACACTTTATTTATTACTTTAAAAACACGTACAACTAAACGCGATGTACTCACTAACTATTCTTGGCGATGTTTACTCGTCTAAGTTTAAAAACACACTTCCTTTTTGTCGTCTGGCAGCCTCCCCTTATATAGTCAATTATAAAACCTTCTGGTAACTTCGCTAACTTTCTGGAATACAGCCGTCTCTCTTTATCTTTAACTGTACTGTAATTCAGGTCTCTTTTCATCTTTAAGTGTACGGCATGATCATTTTGGTCTTGCTATGGTGCAATGTATGTGCGTGTGTAGATGCATGAGATTATTCTTCTGTTGGTTTATCTTCGCACACACACATACTCTAATGTTTGCAACTTAACAAATTACGCTGTCATCAAGTCTACATCTCTTGCAGTTTAAGTTTAATGTCACTGTTTGTAATTGCGATTAAGCAGTCTCGAATAATCTTGAAAGTTCTAGCTACCGTTTCCTGAAGATTCCGGAAACTTCCATTTTCCGTTATTTTGAATTCTATTGGCAGTTGTCGAGTGATGCCAAGTTTAATTGTGGTACTTGGTTGCCAGGTTTTGATTTTATTACAGTGATTTAGGGGTATAAAGCAGATAATGATCGGGTTGTCAGTTTGTGTCGTTACATTTGAATCTGCATTTTCATTTCGTAACAATATAAAAAAATATGGATAATCCAGTGGATTCTGATAATACAGAAAATGTGGAGATGGAGACACAGCCAGAACCATCAAATCTAGAACATATGCCTTCGCAAAACGTATTGGCATTCGGTTTAGAGGCTGAATTAGACCATATTTCGCTTCCAACTACGAGCGACATTTTAAAACATTATTTTTTCTTGGCCGCTCGTTGCAAAAACGCAAACAAAATGTTTTCATACGACACATTCACCCCACACGTTTGCGACAAATTGATAAAAATTTGGAAGAAATTAAATATTGAGGTTATTGAAAAAAAATATTATTAAGAAATTGGGCGGATTATTTAAAAATTACCGTGAAGCTTGTAAGAGGCAAAAAAATGGTGCTAAATTCAGAGAATTTGTTGACAACACAACGAAAATATTTTACATCGGAAAATGTAAATGCCAGCTCAAAACAGCTCGATGTAATTGTGGCAAAATTCCTGACCGACTCCATGAATTCATGTTGGATCAGCATAACGAACGCAGACTTACAATACCTGAATATTTGCCAGTCGAAACAGAAATATCGACTGTGTTACCATCTTTACATTCAGGTGCATTATCTGATCCAATATTTCAACCAACCGCATCAGATGTGCATGAATTGGAAAACTATGAACCTCCTGGTTCGGAAATCCATACACCAACCGTGCGAAGAATGTATACTCCACGATATAGTACACCACGGTTTGCTATGATGTGCGATCGCTTTGGAGTATCCGATCGATTAGCATCTGTTTTGGCTTCAGCTTTATTCGCTGACATACAGTTTAAGAATGAGCGAGGTGAAACCATTATTATGGATAAAAGAAAAGTGAGCCGAGAGCGTGAAACTCGAGACACAATATTTTACGAGCAAATCACGATGGCGAATCGTTGATCGTTTTTTCGTTTGATGGTCGCCAAAATGATTCATTAACTCGGGAGAAAATTAACGAAGTATATCATACTACAATGCGAAAAGAATAGTAGTAATACGTGAACCACATTCGTCACTAATTGGCTATGTGAATTTAGAATGCAAAGGCGAAACCTCCAAAGCGAAACAAGCCGAATCGATTGCATTTTTCAAATCTAAAAATCTTTCACTTGAAAATTTAATTGCCGTCTGTAGTGACGGTGAGGTGGCAAACACTGGCACATCTGGAGGTGTATTGCGTCTCATCGAACACTATGTAGATAGGCCAATACATTGGTTTATCTGTTTACTTCATTTAAACGAATTTCCGTTCCGACATCTGTACAACGCTGTCGAAAAATCGGCCACTACTGGACCGACAAAAAGCACTGGATCGTTAGCTCAAAGGATAGATATTTGCAATACATTACAAGTAAATATCATAACTTTATGTACTTCTTTCTCTATACGATATAGTTTTGTAATTTTTTTATTGAAATAACCTAAACATTTTTTAGGTTATCGAAAATGTTCAACTTATTCTAATGAGTGCAGATGCTGAAAATCAACTTTCCACGGACGTTAAATATCTATACCAAATTGCCCAAGACGTTTCAAATGGTAGTTGCTCAATTAATCTTGCAAACATCAAAATTGGACCGGTAGGACATTCGAGATTGATAACAAAAGCTAGTAGATTGCTCCGTGTGTATATTGCGACAGAAAACCCATCACAAAATTTACAAATTTTGGCAAGGTACATCATGAAAGTGTATGTTCCCATATATTTCAACGTCAAATAATACAATTCGGCTGTATACGGTAGTGCTCTGCTTGGAAAATTCATCCAGTGGACGCAGTATTTACCAGACAACTTACGTAACATCGTAAATCCCGTAATACAGAATAATTCCTATTTCGCACACAGTGAAAATGTTTTGTTGAGCATGTTATTCGATGATTGTAAAGAAATTCGTAAATTGGCATTCAAAAAAATATTGTATATTCGCGACAACGTATGCGATTTAACTGAGCTTCGCGAATATGTAAAACCAAACATCAATTTTGATTGTACGGACTACGTTCACATGATCGATTTAGAGCATTGTTATTTGAACCGCCATTTACCAGGAAAATTCCGTATGAGCATTTACAACAATACCTCGAATGTGTAAATGATGAAGATCCACCATTTCCAGACCCACTAATACCTTCTCATATTCAAGGTACGGAACGTCATGTCCAGCTACTAGCTAGTGTTGCTAAGCGCTCAATCGACAAAAACCGTGAAGGTATAATGGCATCTCTATCTGAAGGCCGAAAGAAAGCGCCTCGTATGGAATCTCGAAAAGATTTGGAAGGCAATCTTTGAATGATCCACCATTTTCAGACCCACTAATACCTTGTCATATTCAAGGTACGGAGCGTCATATCCAGCTACTAGCTAGTGTTGCTAAGCGCTCAATAGACAAAAAACGTTGACACAGCTTCAAATAAAAAAAATTAGATTGGGGCGTAGAAAATGCAAAAATAAGAAGAAAATGTAAAATTAAACCATGGGGGAAACGCATAATTTTCGAGTTATGGGCCTCTGAAGTTTTCATGTATATATGTAATTTTCTGCTTTATTTCTGAACGTATATGGCCAATATTGGTATCATTTTAAATGTTTTGAATAAATCTTTAGCTCTTAATACAGTTTATTAAAAATTTTACACGAAAATGTTAAGAAAGTGCACTAGGTAAGTGCAATTTATTCAAATGAAAGGATTTTCTCCTCTATGATATAACAAACACCGGCTACGCTAACTAGATTCCTTTTGCATAGCCGGCCTTGGGCCGGACGCAAGGATTTTCTCCTCTACGGTATAACAAACACCGGCTACGCTAACTGAAGCCTTTTTGCATAGCAGGCCTTCGGCCGCACGCAAGGATTTTCTCCTCTATGGTATAACAAACACCGGCTACGCTAACTAAAGCCTTTTTGCATATCCGGCCTTTGGCCGGACGCAAGGACTTTCTTCTCTATAGTATAACAAACACCGGCTACTTTAACTAAAGCCTTTTTGCATAGCCGTCCTTCGGCCGGACGCAAGGATTTTCTCCTCTATGGTATAACAAACACCGGCTACGCTAACTGAAGCCTTTTTGCATAGCAGGCCTTCGGCCGCACGCAAGGATTTTCTCCTCTATGGTATAACAAACACCGGCTACACTAACTAAAGCCTTTTTGCATAGCTGGCCTTCGGCCGGACGCAAGGATTTTCTCCTCTATGGTATAACAAACACCGGCTACGCTAACTAAAGTCTTTTTGCATAGCCAGCCTTCGGCCGGACGCAAGGATTTTCTCCTCTATGGTATAACAAACACCGGCTACGCTAACTAAAGCCTTTTTGCATAGCCGGCCTTCGGCCGGACGCAAGATTTTTCTCTATGGTATAACAAACACCGGCTACGCTAACTAAAGCCTTTATGCATAGCCGGCCTGCGGCCGGACGCAAGGATTTTCTCTTCTATAGTATAAAAACCGGCTACGCTAACTAAAGGTTTTTTGCATAGACGGCCTTCGGCCGGACGCATGAATTTTCTCCTCTATGGTATGACAAACACCGGCTACGCTAACTAAAGCCTTTTTGCATGGCCGGGCACAAGGATTTTCTCCTTTATGGTATAACAAACACCGGCTACGCTAACTAAAGTCTTATTGCATAGCCGGTCTTCGCCCGGACGCAAGGATTTTCTCCTCTATGGTATAACAAACACCGGCTACGCTAACTAAAGCCTTTTCGCATATCCGGCCTTCGGCCGGAAGCAAAGGTTTTCTCCTCTATGGTATAATAAACACCGGCTACGCTAACTAAAAACTTTTGATTTTCGTAAACTCATCTCCGCTTCGTAATGGGTTAAGAAGTTTTAAAAATTTTTTAATATTCAGAAAGATCTATTCAAAAGCTTTAAAATGATACTAATATTGGCCATATACGTTCAAAAATAAAGTAGAAAATTACATACATATATATGAAAACTTCAGAGGCCCATAACTCGAAAACTATGCGTTTCTCCCAATGTTTTAATCTACATTTTCTTCTTATTTTCGCATTTTCTAACACCCTATGTTATTTATTTTATTTGGAGCTGTCACTAAACTGGACTTAAACCGTAATTTAATTGGTGCTTTATGTTCGACACCTCTGTAAAGCCGGCGCGATCGACTAAGCTGCCGCCGATACCTTTGACCTGTTCAGGCGCCGAAGACAAAAATTGATCGGTTTGCTTCTCTGTACCTCCGTGGTTTCGTTTGCTATTTACATTTTTTGGGAATTATATATAAAAAAACGAATTTGAATAATATTTTTCAATACTGCGTTTTGGTATAAGAAGTTATATATGTATAATATATTATATCCGACATTGTTTTAGAAAGTAACTAACGTGTTAAAAATTAATGTTTTCGGCGCTTTAATAATTAAAACACGGGAATTTGCATGTTAATTGCAATTAATTCTTCTGTGCAACAGATGATACTTTGTGCCTCCGTGGTTTCGTTTGCTATTTACATTTTTTGAGAATTATATATAAAGAAACGAATTTGAATAATATTTTTCAATACTGCGTTTTGGTATAAGAAGTTATATATGTATAATATATTATATCCGACATTGTTTTAGAAAGTAACTAACGTGTTAAAAATTAATGTTTTCGGCGCCTTTATAATTAAAACGGGAATCTGCATGTTAATTGCAATTAATTCTTCTGTGCAACAGATGAGTCAGTTATTTTCTCGCTAAACCCAATTGTAAACATTCATCTATCACGATGTCAAGTCATACGGTATCGCAGGGTATAACTGGTTGCGCAAAAGCCCCCACCATTACGTATATTACTGAATTACCTTCATCGAAAAGAAGAGAGTTATGTGAGCATTGTGATCAAATTGATGTTTGGATGCAAATGGCTGCAAAGATGGGCTTTACCGATAACGATGTGGAGGTAAGTCCGAAGTTTATAATTTTGAAAGAAATCTAGTATATATAGCTAAGCTAGTCCAAATATGAAATAAAAATAGCCTTGTGAAGTTCCAGTACAAAATTTGGGTATATTATTATTGTATTTTATTTGACCGTTATTAGTTATTTACTAAGTTATTTAAATTAAGCTCTATTTCTTTTTGTATAAAATTGAATTTATCGACCATGTCACAGAGTTCAATTCCGTTCGGAAACGGAATTCAATCCACCTTAATTAGCCTTAACCGCCTAAGTCTGTTTTCCAAGCTTTTCAGGAGAGCAGTTTAAAGTTTAAAACCCTCATTGCAAATCAGGAATTGCTTTTTTGTTGTTTTTTTACAGATTCCAAGGAAGCGTATTCTTTTAATTATCTAAAAAAATAGTTCTTTAGCGTTGCAGTCAAGAGATAATAGCGAAAAAGACACTTAGGCTATTATGGCTTATTGAGTACAAAAAATTCAAAATGCTAAAGTTGAGTGAGGCTTCTGTGTCACAAGAAAAAACTGACTTAGTGCACCTAAGTCAACTTAAGTCTTTATTTTATGTCAACATTTGTATGATTTTATCTCTCATGTTGAGTTAAGCTCTTATTCCTTACTGATAATTCATAATTCTTCGACTTATGTTATATTTTCACTTTGGATTCCTTGAACATGAAAATTTTTTCTAAGATATTTAATTTAAAAAACACCTTTTATTTAATTTAAAAATAAAAGTTTTACAAGGATTTTTTTCTGCTCTCGGACACGTGCTCCCCTCGACAGGGATCTAAATCGGACTTTGGAGTGGGTGGCGGCGTCTTTATTCCGTTATCAACAGATAATAAAGTTTAAGTTACAGGATAAATGTAGCGTGCTACAGGCTGCAATGTCAGCCATAAAGACAGCAGCTAAATGGATGAGGTACTACAGGATATACAATCAGGATATCCAAATTTGTACGGACAGCAAAGCTGCGATCGGGTGTTTACACGACATCCAATTTGGTGTATGAATGCCGGATGTCTAAACGAGATAGCGATACATTCAAACCTAGAGATACTCTGGGTCCCAGGGCACAGCAAGGTCCCCGGAAATATTGCTGCGGACGAACTAGCCAAATCCGGGGCTCGAATGCACAATCGAGACACGGATAAAATGGTTGACGTACCGCTAAACTGCTGTAAGTCTCATATTCAGCAGGAACTATTTGCGATCGCGCAGCATCTGGTCACGTGCTCGACTTCGAGGTTAATGTGGCCTCAATACGATTGTAGTAGATCTGCAATCCTGGAGGTGACACCTCGTTGGCAAATACGCACACTTGTGGCGGTAATTACAGGACACTGTTTTATTGGTCCGTATGCTAGGAGATTGAATCTACTGTATAATGATTTCTGTAGAAGTTGTCATAATGAGGAGGAGGAAGAAAATGTAGAGCACCTCCTCTGTCTATGCCCCGCTTTCTCTCTGAGTAAACGGTGGTTTCACTGGGCAGCCCCCTGTTTCATTATCTAGCAGCCCTATCAAACTGCGACATTAGACGGATAAATTCTTTCATTCGATGGTCGGGTTGGTTCAACACATCAGAATATGGAAACGTAAAAGTGTGTTTTACTTATCTGCACGTTCCCACTTCAGGTAACACAACGGAACCTATAAGGACCCAAGTGGGCTGGTTTTAAATCTTTAATCTGGCAACCTGTACAACCTAACCTAACCTAAGAGGTATGTGACATCAGTATATATTTTACAGATCAAAAATATCCACTTACGTAACATACTCGTTATTAAATGAAGATTAAATTTAAAAAAATCTAAAAATACCACCAAACTAACTTTTATCCACTTCCATTTTTTATTAGGACGTTCTTCCTAAAGCTTTTCTAATTCTATCTTCTTGAATGCTCTGTCAGACATTTTGCATATAATTTTTTACAAAAATTGTTAAAAACTTTTAAATCAATCACCAACATGTAGAACACTCCTAATGGTCTATCTCGACTTAGTGACTAATTTTTTAAAAATTTTCGATATTCATAGTTTGAAATAAAGACTAAAGTCAACTTAAACAACAATTTTTTTAAATTCAAATTTGGAATAAGAATTTAACTTGAAATAATATTTTCGTAGTGATTTTTTAATTTGGAAATATAACTCCACTCAATTTATGCCTATCAAAAATCGATGTTGTAATCAGGCTTGGGGGGTAATGATTACATTTTGTAATTAATTACATGTTCAAATACACATTACATGTAATTTGTAATTGGTACACTACAATTACAGTTACTTGTAATGTGTAATTGTCTGAAGAGCAATTACAATTAAATGTAATTGTAATTGAGGCATGAACAATTAAAATTACATGTAATGGGTAGTTGATATATAGCAATTACAAATTATTTTAATTGTAATTGAAGATTATCAACTACAATTACATGTATTTGGGCAAAAGTAATAGTAATTGCTCATAAAGGGGCAATAATTACTTTTAACAATAAAAATTACTATAAATGTATTTTATTACAAATAAAATCTATTATTTATTTATTTTTAATATCTAAAATTATTTATTATTGAATATTAAGCACTAGGTCAGTTTTTTTATAAAAAGTTATTTAATTAATCCAATATTTCGTTACACTTTGTGTAACTTCTTCAGGGATAAATTATTATAACAATTATTCGAATAAAAAATATTAACAATACAAATTGTCACAAAAAGAAATATTTGAAAAATAATTTGAAGTTAAAATTGAAATAATTTTCAAACACAACAAAAAAACGGCAGTGTTTATTTATCTACCTAGTGCTTAATATTCAATAATAAATAATTTTAAACATAAAAAGGTCGAAATAAAATTATAAGAAATAAAGAAGAGCACGCCGCAATATTGATTAACACGCCGCTTTTATTTGTTAAATAAAGAGAGGAAAATTAATAAAAACAAGAAAATAGATAAATAAACACTGCCGTGCTTTTGTTGTGTTTGAAAATTATTTAAATTTTAACTTCAAATTATTTTTCTAATATTTCTTTTTGTGACAATTTGTATTGTTAATATTTTTTATTCGAATAATTGTTATAATAATTTATCCCTGAAGAAGTTACACAAAGTGTAACGAAATATTCGATTAATTAAATAACTTTTTATAAAAAACTGACCTATTGCTAAATATTCAATAATAAATAATTTTAAACATAAAAAGGTTGAAATAAAATAGTAATTATTTTTAATATCTCTAAAATTAACTGGGAATATCTAGAGCTCTAAAAGAGGATAAAAAGTAGAAAAATTACTTACATCGCAAAAACGAAAAATGTTTGCGAAAAATTTTAAACAGCCCCCTAAATTCATTAAACATCGTTCAATACACATTTGTCGCGAAAATCGCGAAAATTGGCGAAAAATTGGCTAATATCATACGGACAGCAAAAAACTCGGCAAAAAACACGCAAATGACGAAAATTCGCAAGAACTTGCTAACATCGAAGAAACAATAAAGTTTTATATGAACTAAAAATCGGTAAAACTGTAAAAAATTCAAGAACTGGTAAAAAATCACTATTCTCGCAAAAATAGTGAAAATTCGCGAAAATTTAAAATATTGCAAACAAGCTCTAAATTGATTAAAAATAGCTAAAATTGGATGGAATGCAAAAAATCTATGAAAAAATCGCGAATATTACGATGATTCTCTAAAACTTGTTAACATTAAAAACATAGAAAAGTCTTATAGTGATTAAAAATCGATACAACTGTAATAAAGCCAAGAACCGGCTAAAAATAACTTATCGCGAAAATAGCGGAAATGTGCGAAAAATTGCAAAACTGCAAAAAAGCCTAAAATTAGCTAAAATTGTAAGGAATGCAAAAATCTCTGAAAAAATCGCGAAAATGACGCAAATTCGCAATATTCGCGATAAAAGCATTTTTTTCAGTACATATTTGGTTTTTAACAGTTTTTCCAATTTTTTAATCAATATCAGACATTGATTGATATCTTTTTAATCTTACCAAGTTAATGCGAATTTTCTTCATTTCCGTGATTTTTGCACCAAGGCAATTACAAATTACTTGTATGTAATTCGGAATAACAAAGTAACTCAACTTAAGAAAATAAAATGTTTACTTTCTACTGCGGTATAACGACATAAGTTTGATTTAGGCAATAATAAAAACTGTGTTTCTAATTATCATATCTTAAATTGATTTAGGGCCATTATTCCAGAGTAAGAATATAGAATTATGAAACACTTAATTTGGGTTAGGAAACTAACGTCGGTGAATTATGAGTTGAGCTGTTAATCCAAAACAATAATATAAAAAAATTACTTAAGCTATTAAGTCTTTTATAGATAGATGTTATATCAAAAAAGATACAATTACCAAAAATTGATAGCAAGCAGATTCATACATGCCGAGCACGATAGCACCAATAACTCAGTTTCGTCCTAACTCGACTTAGGCGGTTAAGGCTTGTGACCACAGATATGTCAAGTACTAGCTGGAGCATACCGCAACATAGTACCGCTGCCAACAGTCTGGACGCACCTAACAAATTTGCGTCTTTTAGATTTCTTTTTTTAGACACCAGCTGCTACAAAAATGAGGTAGGTTGAATTCCGTTTCCGAACCGAATTGAACTCTGTGACATGGCCGTATATTTCGATATTTCGCTTAATAATTTGTTAGCATCGTCAGGAAAATAGTCCTGTTTTCCTGACGATGCTAACAAATTTTTAAGCGAAATATCGAAATATAAAATCAATTTTATACAAAAAGACCTAGAGCTTGATTTAAATATCTTAGTATATGCCAAGATTGGGGAGTAATGATTACATTTTCACTTCAATTACTTACAAGTAATTTGTAGTTGCCTTGGCGAAATTGCAAATTACTTGTAATTGTAATTGGACTACTACCAAATACAATTACTTTTGATTGTAATTGCTGTAGCACCAATACTTGTAATTGTTAATGCAATCATACCAATTGAAAACACAATTAATTTGTGTTGGCATGAACGCAATTACAATTACCAGGAAAATTTAATTTAATTACAATGTACTCAATTATATTTTAAAATTTTTGGAAGATTTTTATATAGCCAAAACGATGAAAAATTTCTACAGATTGTGAGAATAAGAAACAATCCCTGGAATTTTTTTATACTCACAAGCTTGACGAGCAGCAAAAAATGGCAAAACATCACTTACTGTGAAAATACGCGAAAAATTGCCGAATTGCAAACAAGCCGAAAATTTATTAAACATCGCTAAAATTGTAAGGAATGCCAAAATCTCAGAAAAATCGCGGAAATGAAGAAAATTCGCAAAAAATTTTAAGATTAAAAAGATATCAATGTCGGATATTGATTAAAAAATCAAAAACTGAAAAAAACTTTGTTGGAAAATACGGTTTGCTGGCAACTCTGTTCATTTGTACTTTACAATGTGAACATCGTTATTTGCTTTTCCTTTTTCTATTTTCTATTGCATTGTCTGTTTAAACTCGCTACAGTAAAGAAATACAACCTTATAACATTTTTAACTTTATATTTAAAACAATCTGAACTTAATAAAAACATTTAATATGAAACAGGTTATGGGCCCAGGACAAAGTTCTGGTAATTGTGAAAATTAGTTAAGAGAAAATTAAAGAAAAATTCAAAGAATTACTTAAACTGTGAAGTTTGAAAAGATGGCGTCTTTTTACCAAATCGAGAAACTCGACGATACAAACTATGATAGCTGGTGCATACACATGCGTAGTGTCTTGGTTCATAGTGGGTGGTGGAAACACGTCAGTGGTAGTGCTAAGCGAGAAGATGCTAAAACTGAAGAAGACAGAAATTCATGGGATGCAGACGATGAAAAAGCCCTTGCTACAATCACACTTTGTGTGAAACCATCGCAATTAAACATTATAAAAAACTGCTTAAAATCTCGTGATGCTTGGGTACGTTTGGAAGAAACCTACAAGCCTAGAGGTCCACTCCAAAAGGTGTCTCTATATAAAAGGTTGATGAACCTTACGATGGCTGAAGGTGTTAACATTAGTCAACATATTAGTAGTTTCACAGAGTTGTCTGAAAAGCTGGCGGAGACGGGAATTATCATCCAAGATGAGCTGCTAGTTATAATGCTTCTTTCTAGTTTGTCGACTGAATACGAAAATTTTGTAGTTGCCATCGAAACACGCGATGTCTTGCCCAATTTGTCGACCGTTAAGCAAAAAATTCTAGAAGAAGGAGACAGAATAAAACAGAAAAGTGATAGAGAAGAAACCACAAATGTACAGCAGGCGTTTACAATGAAAACTTCTGTTAGAAACAACAAAGCAAAAGGAGAAAACAAATACAAACGTAACAAAATAAAAGGCAAGTGTTTTGGTTGCGGTGAATTCGGGCACTATGCTAACAAGTGTCCAAAAGCAACGAAACAACAACAACATCTTCTACATGCCATGCAAACAAAAGAAACGCAAAACTTTAAAAGTACAAACTGGTGCGTCGACAGCGGCGCAACTGCACACATGTGCAGTGAACGGGAAATGTTTTCAAATTTTGTTGAGCACGCAGAAGAAATTCGCTTTGAAGCTGACAAGTATATAATGGCAAAAGGAAAAGGTGACGTAAATATTGAAGTCAATGGTGAACAAATTAAATTACAAAATGTTTTGTATTCTCCGGAATTAAATATGAATTTTGTATCTGTTGGCCGTGTCGTTGACAAAGGATTAACTGTAGTATTCAGTGCGACGTCTGCGGTTATAAAAAGTGCCAAAGGTACGGTTATAATAAGGGCCTTTAAGCAAAACAATTTATTTGTATTTGAAAATAAAGTCGAAAAAATATTTGCGGCTACGAATATGGGCCAACTGTGGCATAACAGACTAGGCCATTTAAATTATAGTGCAATGTGTGATATGGCCAAGAAAGAAATGGTAAAAGGCATAAATTTGAAAAGTTTCGATCGATCTGCAAAATGTAAGACATGCATGTGCAGTAAAATCAGTGTAAGCCCATTTCCACAAGAGTCAACTACAAGGACAACTGACTTGTTGCAAGTTGTGCACAGTGATGTATGTGGTCCGTTTAATGTGAATTCCTTCGGTGGCGCACGGTACTTTGTCACATTCATTGACGATTTTTCGTTTATTTCCTGAAGGCTAAAAGCGAAGTTTTTAAAACCTTTAAATTATATAAGATACATGTTGAAAAACAGACATGTCGAAAAATAAAGGCTTTACGCAGCGATAATGGTCGTGAATACATCAACAAAGATTTTGACAACTTTTTAGAAAGTGAAGGTATAGCTAGGCAGCTCACAGTGCCACACACACCACAACAGAACGGCATAGCCGAGAGGGCCAACCGCACACTGGTTGAAATGGCTCGATCCATGATGGTGCACAGTGGTGTGCAGCAGAACTTGTGGGCAGAGGCCGTCAATACTGCTGTGTATTTACGGAACAGATGTCCAACAAAGATACTTGAAGATAAGACACCGTACGAGGTCTGGTTCAAAAGGAAGCCTAACCTGCACCATTTAAGAACGTTTGGATCCTATGCAGTAGCATTGAATAAAAATAGAAGTGGTGGAAAATTCGAGCCTAAAGGCGAAAAATATGTAATGGTTGGTTACTCACAAGTAGCAAAGGCATATAGACTTTATTGTAAACGTAATCAAAGCGTGGTTGAACGCCGTGACGTATTGTTCGAAGAAAATGATTTTGACAATAACCGAACAAATGATGCAACAACAACAAAGGCATTAGACTATTTAACAATTTTTATTGACAACAACAAAAACAACACGCAGAATGGTGTGACTGAATGTGTAATTAACAACGAATCAATTAGTGAAGAAAAATCAGATGACGATGCTGACGATTTTATGGGATTCGAAACTGCTGAAGATGATAATGAAGCTATAGAAACTAACAATCAGAAGGAGAAAGTTGGAACTTCTTGTCGTGGTAGAAAGAAAATTATCCGAACAGGCAAACGTGGTAGGCCACGTAAAGAACAATTAAATAACATGGTAAGTGAATGTATTCCAAATACTGTTGAACAAGCTATGACTGGCGCTAACAAAGAACAATGGTGTGATGCAATGAAAGCGGAAATTACATCATTAGAAAACAACAAAACCTGGTCACTAGTAGATCTCCCTATTGGCGCTAAAGTCATCGATTCTAAGTGGGTCTTTGCTTTAAAAAGGGATGAAAATGGAAACATAGAGCGCTTTAAAGCGCGCCTGGTAGCCAAAGGCTGTAGCCAAAGGTTTGGCATCGACTACAACGAAACATTTTCTCCGGTTGCCCGATACTCTACAATACGCTTGGTGATGGCTCTAGCAGTGCAATGGAAAATGCATTTGCATCAGGTTGATGTTAGCTCAGCATATTTAAATAGTGACATTCAACACGAGATTTATATTAGACAACCAGCAGAATTCGTTGATTCTAAAAATTCAAGTAAAGTTTTGAAGCTGCATAAAGCAATTTACGGCTTAAAACAGTCCGGCAAGCAATGGAACGAGAGGTTGGATCTCGTGCTGAAGAAAATTGGGTTTGAGCAATGCGCAAATGAACCTTGTCTATACAAAGCCATAGTGAAAAACGAGCTATTATTAGTGACTGTTTATGTGGACGATCTCTTAATAGCAGCAACAAATAAGCAACAGGTTTTATCAGTAAAAAGTTTTTTGGCAAAGGAGTTTCCCATTACTGACAAGGGACAACTACATCACTATCTCGGCTTTGAAGTTGAACGTGAGGGTGAAACTGGAGCAATCTCTATTTGTCAATCTCAATCTCAATATATTAAAAGCCTGCTTAGAGAATATGGTATGCAAGAGTGTAAAGCCGTAGGAACGCCTTTGGAAGCCAATTACCAGGTAATATGTAATAAAAATGACTGTAAAGAAATACCTCAACGTGACTACCAGTCCATAATTGGAGCCTTAATGTATCTGGCCATTACAACGAGACCAGATATTCTCCACTCAATTTCTAAGCTGGCACAGCGAAATGTTAATCCACACTCTGAGCACATGCAAGCCGTGAAAAGAATTTTACGCTACCTTCGTGGAACAGAAAATATTAGAATCGTATACAAAGCTGGTGAAAAATCTGTTGAAGGTTTTGTGGATGCAGACTGGGGCGGTAACACCCTTGATCGGAAATCTTACACAGGATTCATATTTTTCGTGGGAAATTGTCCATTATCATGGCAATCAGCAAAACAATCGTGTGTGGCTCTCAGCAGTACTGAGGCCGAATATATGACCATGTCAGAAGCGGCAAAGGAAGCTATATTTCTAAAGCGACTTTTGGAAGAAATCGGTTACACATCAGGTGAAGCAGTTATACTCAACGTTGACAACCAAGGTGCAGAGAAATTGGCATCCAATCCGGTTTACCACAAAAGGACTAAACATATAGACATCAGGTTTCATCATGTTCGAGAGGTTGTAAAGAATAAAGATATCCTACTGAAGTATTGTCCATCCCATGAAATGATTGCTGATATCCTGACTAAAAACCTGGCCAAGCCAAAACACAATTATTTTTCAAAATTAATGAAGTTTAGTTGAATAATAATATTATGAATGTAAAACGATATTCACATTGAGAAGGAGTGTTGGAAAATACGGTTTGCTGGCAACTCTGTTCATTTGTACTTTACAATGTGAACATCGTTATTTGCTTTTCCTTTTTCTATTTTCTATTGCATTGTCTGTTTAAACTCGCTACAGTAAAGAACTACAACCTTATAACATTTTTAACTTTATATTTAAAACAATCTGAACTTAATAAAAACATTTAATATAAAACAAACTTTTATCGCGAATATTGCGAATTTGCGTAATTTTCGCGATTTTTTCGCATTCCTTACAATTTTAGCTATTTTTAAGCAATTTTAAGGCTTGTTTGCAGCTTTGCAATTTTTCACACATATCCGCCATTTTCGCGATAAGTTATTTTTTAGCCGGTTCTTGGATTTATTACAGTTTTATCGATTTTTAATCACTATAAGACTTTTCTATGTTTTTAATGTTAACAAGTTTTTGAGAATCATCGTAATATTGGCGATTTTTTCATAGTTTTTTTGCATTCCATCCAATTTTAGCTATTTTTAATCAATTTAGAGCTTGTTTGCTATATTTTAATTTTTCGCGAATTTTCACTATTTTTGCGAGAATAGTGATTTTTTACCAATTCTTGGATTTTTTACAGTTTTACCGATTTTTAGTTCATATAAAACTTTATTGTTTCTTCGATGTTAGCAAGTTCTTGCGAATTTTCGTCATTTGCGTGATTTTTGCCGAGTTTTTTGCATTCCGTATAATATGAGTTATTTTTAAGCAATTTTAGGGCTATTTGCTATTTTTAAATTTTTCGCGAATTTTCGCGCAAATGTGTATTGAACGATGTTTAATAAATTTAGGGGTCTGTTTAAAATTTGTCGCAAAATTTTTTTCATTTTTGCGATGTAAGTAATTTTTCTACTTTTTATCCTCTTTTAGAGCTCTAGATATTTTTAGTTAATTTTAGAGATATTAAAAATGTTACATTTTCTGGAATGATTTTTGAATTTAATAAATAATAGATTTTATTTGTAATAAAAATCATTTATAGTAATTTTTATTTTTAAAGTAATTATTACCCCTTTATAAGCAAATAATATTACTTTTACCCAAATACATGTAATTGTAGTTGATAATCTTCAATTACAATTAAAATATGTGTAATTGCTAGTATATCAACTACCTATTACATGTAATTGTAATTGTTCATGCCTCAATTACAATTACATGTAATTGTAATTGCTTTTCAGACAATTACACATTACAAGTAATTGTAATTGCAGTATACCAATTACAAATTACATGTAATGTGTATTTGAACATGTAATTAGTCACAAAATGTAATCATTACCCCCAAGCCTGATCCATATACATACATACATACATATGTATGTATTATATAAAAATAAGGAGTTTATTTGTTCGTTTGCAGATTTTTGTTACGTCATCACGCCTAAACGACCACCGATTTAATGAAATTTGGTACACATATGATATAAAATGGGTCAAAACGTCCCCCACGCATAACTCTGTCATTTGTGAGCCGCTTTTCATAATTCTTTCTTTTTTCGAAATGGTTTGCCTGCAGTTTTGTCCCATATTTTTTTATTCGAAAATGGCAGGGGAAATTTGCTCCCCACAATGTATAACTATCTCATTTGTCAACCGATTTTTAAAATTCTTTTTTGGTTTAAAAGGGTTTAGTACCAAAATTTTTTTTAATCAGAGGGGGAAATTTGCTTCCATCAATGTATAACTCTGTCATTTGTGAACCGATTTCCAAAATTATTTTCATGTTTGGAAGGGTTTGCCTGCAGTTTGGTCCCAAATTTTTTTTTAAATCGGAGGGAGAAATTTGCTCCCCCATGCATAACTCTGTCACTTGCGAACAGATTTTCAAAATTCTGTTTTTTTTTGTTTGAAAGGATTTCCCTGCAGTTTAGTACCGAATATTTTTTTTTTTGAAAATCGGAGAGAGAAATATGCTCCCCTCATGCATAACTCCGTCATTTAGGAATCGTCTTTTTTTGTTTGAAATGGTTTGCCTGCAGTTTTGTCCCATATTTTTTATTCGAAAAAGGGAGGGGGAAATTTGCTCCACTCATGCATAAATTTGTTATTTGTGGACCGATTTTTAAAATAATTTTTTGTTTGAAAGGGTTCGCCTGCATTTATTCCTAAATTTTTTTTTTTTTTTGAAAATCGGAGGGGAAATTCGCTCCCCACAATATATAACTATCTCATTTCTCAACCGATCTTACAATCAGTGTGGCCATATTAGCTCTTTTGGAGCTAAATTTTGCTTTATTTTTTAATTTTTAGCTCGAAATATTTCATTTAGCTCTTGGCTTTTTTTCAGCTTTTTTCAACAATGTATTTAGCTTTTTCTTTAATTTCAATTTCGTGTAATTAATTTCTATTTCAAAATAAATAAAACAGTCAGAATAAATTTATGTGCCGTAACCATATAAAGTAGTTAAAAAATAATAATAATAATCTGGCAGTGCAGAAACATTCACTGCGGCAGATTTGATCGACACTATGGTGTAATAAGTATACAAAAAGACTTATATCCATCAATCCCAACAACAGAGACAATAAACATTCTACATAAAACACTACTCAATAAAACAGAAGACGTGGAATTTTCAATGCAACTCCCAAGCACGCTAAAAGCAACATTAGAGCAAAATTACTTCAAATTCAACAATAGCATATATAGGCAAATCAACGGACTAGGTATGGGAAATCCAACATCAGCAATACTCATGGAAGTATTTATGCAAAATTTAGAAGAGAAATACGTAGAGGACTTAAAAACCAATTTTGGGGTAAAATTCTACGCAATATACGTAGACGATATTATATGCGTACTAGAAGGAAATGTGGAGGAGCAAATTCTGGATCTACTGAACAAACAACACAAGAACATACAATTTACAATGGAAGTGGAGGAGAACGAAAGGATAAATTACCTAGACCTAACGATTAGGGCAAACAAGAAAGAGCTTAAATAGAGTTGAATACGAAATATACAGAAAACCAACTGCTACATATACAATAATACACAATTCATCAAACCATCCTCAACAACATAAGAACGCAGCAATTAGGCAATTAATAACGAGACTTGAACGAATACCCCTAACACGTGAGGCTTATATGAAAGAGATAGGAATAATATATAACATAGCGGAAAACAATGGATATAAAAAAGACCTAGTTGATAAGATTAGAAAGGATATCCAAGCAAGTAAGAAACGAAACAGAGAACAGGAACAAGAAAGGAAAACCTGGGCTACTTTTACGTATATGGGAAAATCAACATACAAACTGGAAATTTTTTTTAGAAAACACAACATTAACACAGCATTCCAAACAAGAAACAACTTGGGTAGAATACTGCAAAACAGAACAAACGAAACAGACTTCCTGGATAAACAAGGGGTGTACAAATTAACTTGCACATGCCAACACAGTTATATCGAACAAACTGGAAGAAAGATAGAAACAAGATTTCGCGAGCAAATGAAAGACTACAACAAGAAACTGAGAGAACCAGGAATAACAACAGAATCAAATTTCGCAAACCACATATTCGACAACAAATGTACACCAGGACATATTAGAAAAACAGTTAACCTATTACATACACAACATAAAGGACGGCGACTGAACGTATTAGAGAACATGGAAATATACAAACAAAAAATATTTGACGGAAGAATAATAAATGAAAAATAAACACTGCTTCAGACGTAATATTTGAACCGTTAAAATATTTTTACACAAAAGAAAACAATAGTCCAGGCAACGTAGTAGAAAATGAACGAGACAAAAGGATTACCCAGAAACGTACAATTACGGATTATTACCTACGTAGGGATAAGACAACTGATAACTAATAGCGCAGATTATAAACAAAATAATTAACACACACATAATAATAAGGCGAAAGTAAGAGAAACAGGTAGCAGGTAGAGACACACAATATCATATAAAGGCGAGAGGGAGAGAGAGAAAGAGTGAGCAGAATACAAAGGGATCAAGGAAGGAAGTTAGGTATACAAACAAATTATAAAAGAAACAAAGGACAACAGAAAAAACAATTTAGTATTCAATAGAACACTGAAGATGGCACATAGCCGAAACCGGTCTGTTTACAAAGCAAATTTGACGTGGGATGACGGAAAATCGTTCTGAATTCAAGTATACAATGGTTGGAATTAAAAACTCACTTTCAACTTGCATCTATTTCGGAATCCTGCCATCAAGCTAAAGTCTTGAAAAATTTGTGTAGTGGAAAATATTTACTCTATTTGAAATTTTTAAAGCCATTACTTTCTGATGTTCAAAAATAAAATATTCGAAAGTAACTACGTGGACCCCATGCTATTGTTTTCAGAACTTCACTTGGTTTTTAAAAAATCATTGTAATCAAATCGTTTTGACGTCCGAAAATTTTGGCCGTTTAAAATCAAATATAAAAGGTTTTCTAATTCCAACTCCGTATTTTAACTATAAGTTTGAACAATATCTGATTTCAAAAAAAGACAATAGATTCTGAAACAGAAAAAGAAATTTTATGCACTTGCCGAAATTTTATTAAACACTTAATATACCAACTACGACAACGTTTGCCAAATAACTTTTTAACTTTACAAATCACAAATATCTTTTCATTAGAAAACAGTCTAAGCAATACAAAAGTAAATGTATGAAAATTTTAAAGAAGAAATGTCAAAGTTTAGCGTAGGTGATACATATTACTCTTTCGGAATTACAATGGCAAAAATCACTTGTGATTTTAAAATCGCAAATCTCACTTTTGCATGTGCTAAGGGTCGCGCGTTCTGTTTATTTTTTGAAATAATCTTCGAAAAAGATTCTTATCAATGCTCTATGTTTTTTGAAACCATAGTATCCAACACAGAATTTTTCAACTATTTTTAGATTTTTCCCTTACTATTTTTGCTTCATATTATATGTTTTATGCATCTGTTTTTAAAGTAAACAAAAGTAACACAATAGTCGAAATAAATCAACATACTTTTTAATTTAGTATTTTGTATTAAATTGTATAAAAATTTTATTTTTTTAAATGATATTAAATAGAAAGAGTTTAAATTTTACTGCAATACTGCAATTTGATACCAAATTTTTTTTAAAGAGGAAAGTTCACTTAAATTTCACTTTCCTCTTAGCTTGCGAATTGAAATAGCTAAGAAATAAAAGCTAAATTAAATATATCAAGCTAAATAAAAAAATAAAGCAAAATTTAGCTCCAAAAAAGATAATATGGCCACGCTGACCACCATTAAGACAACAAATACAAAACCATCCATTTTGTTGGTAGAAACACACCAGAAATATGTCAAATCTATTGTCTGTGTGTCACACACATTCATAGGCTCTCTCAAATTTACTAACACATGCACGTTGTTGATAGACACATTCCGGTTCATTGTCAAAATCTGTTGTCTGTGTGACGCACACATTCTCAAATTTTCTAAGTCAGCTGATCTTGTGTTGGTACAAGTTTAATCTACCTTGTTTACAGCCCTATCCTTTTTAGTGATCAGCTGTTTTAATAAACCTGCGAATATGTGTAATTTTAAATTCGCGTACTTTTTCGTGCAAGAAAAAAATAAAAAGTAAAATTCTCAAATTACCCAGAATTTACTCATCTACTGGATTTTACTGAAAATGGCTTATAACTTTCTTATAGTTTGTTAGATCTCGATTTTAAATTATTTTCATTCGGCACAGAACTATTTTTTACGTGTGTAGCCTTAACAAAATTGTTAAAATATTTTTTTTATAAATGAAGAAAATTAAAAAAAAATCTTAAACCTCGATTCGATTTCAAAACGCTCGATTTAGGGCCGTTAGCAATAAAAATTTTAACTTGCAGTTAACACTAAAAAACATAAAAATTTTGTTTAGTATTTTAACTTATTAAATAAAAAGTAAATTTTTAATAGTTTTCAATTGAAAAAAGTGCGAAATGTGTGCAATATCATTTGCGGTTTCTCTGTGAAATGGAAACTGGGCTCGCAGCCGTGAGGTTGTATTTCTACCCTTAATGAAATCTCATTAACGCAAAGCTGATTTACCTATTCAATTTCAATTAAATTTAACTGGAACCCGGAACTGAAGAAATTATTCACATTTGAAAATAAATTGTTTTTTTTGTTATTTTGAAAATATTTATATAAATTTTCAAGAATAATAACAAATTCAAAACTTGTGCGGCAATCGTACTCAGATGCTGTTGATCTATGATATTATTTATATAAATTTCAACAACTTTTGAATTTCCAAAAAATATTTTATTGCCGACAATCAAAAAAGTTGATAGATAACACAAACTAACTCAAACATTTTTATTGTTAACGAAAATTTCTAACTTTCAGTTAAAATTGAAGTTCGGGCAAACGGAAAGTTAATAAACTCAAAGTTAAAATCAACATAATAGAGCTTTGTCTTAATGGAGGTTAGAGAAATTAAATCCACTAATAGCAGCATTTTTGCAAATTTTTTTTTCAGTTTTATATTTTATAGAGCTTTAATTATCATATCTGAAATTAATTTAATATATATAATTTTAAATCCATTAATGGGGGCATTATTTATTTTAGGAAAACGAGAAATTTACTCGGATTCGTTTTACAGAACAGGGTCGATAATTTCTCTAGCTTCCAACCGTGGGCTAGCCGAAAAAAATCAAAGATTTTTATTTGTATACAATTTAGCTAAATGCAATATTCTGGTGGCATTCGAAATCGACGCTAATCTACAATAGAGTGGAGCGTTGGTGTATGAAGGAAAATATGTCATCCAATAAATTTCGAATACCTCCGGAATGTTGCATCTAGCTAAGTTATATAAAATTTTTTTTTTTATTTTATTCGACATATCTCTTAGCCCAAAGGATTGTAAAACCGATGGAGTATGGAAGAAACTACATATTTTTAAATGTATGTGGTTTATAGAAGTATAAATTTTATTATTTTTTAATCAATTTTTTTCTGCAATTGGGCATATAAAATAACATGTCACATATTGGGTAGTATGAATAAAAAAAGTATTTGCTTTTTAATTAAAATTTGTTGTAAAACCAAAAAAAAACTTAATGTTATATTGAATAATTTCCGGAATTTTGTGTTTTAAAAAATCTTTTAAGTAAAAAGCAAATACTTTTTTATTCATACTACCCATTGTGTGGCTTTTCATATTAAATCGTTCTAAAAATTTTTATAGCAATTTCGATTTAAAAACCGCAGAAATCTTTAAAAACGTTGATGGCAGCAAAGTTCGCACTTGATGACCAATAATTTGGTTCTTTTGAGAAAGAAAGTTGCAAAAAATTTAAAGAAATTTTTAATAAAGACAATAATACGTTTTTGTTTGAGCTCGAGGTCAAGAGTAGGGTGTAAATTTTATTATGTTATGCCAATATTTCGCTACAATCTTCGCGTAGCATCATCAGGGCTTATTTTCTAAAAACAATAAATATAATTACATATATAAATATAAATACCCAGATACAAAGATAATAACAAATAAAAATATATGTATGTAAAACATCAATATTTTTATCAACAAACTAGATTAACGCACAAAACAAAGAATGTAAAAATATATAAATAAAAACCAATATTTTAAACAAAAATTGCAACAACAACCTTGCTTACATTAATTGTTTACACACAACCAAACGAGTGTACAGACATCGAGTTGTCCAAGCAATCGTCAAATATACACTAAAAGGGGTAAACCTAATATTGCACTATATATTTTTGTATTTTGTTATTATTTAATTTTCTTATTCACTAGGTGTCTGTATATTTGAGCACAATTATCTGTGTCAGCTTTGTAGTTAATTCTCTCTTTTGTTGGTATGTTAATAATGTGTAACATTTCAAGCATATAGCGGCGTCTGTAATTGTTTTCAATTTGTAGAATTTTCGTTCCCTCAAAATTAGGAGAGTGATACATCTGTGCACAATGGGCCGATAAAGCTGTTTTGTGTGCACCATTGTTGCTGCGAGAACGCTGGTCAGATTTGTGGCCTGATATTCTGGTTTTTAATTTGTTTTTTGTTGTTCCGACGTACACCATTTTACATCTGCTTGTGTCATTGCCGTTGCAAGGTATTTTATACACAACGTTGGATTTTTCAAACTTTTCAATTTTATCTTTTGTTTTACTGTAAAATTGTCCGATATTATTAAAAGTTTTTTGTGCAATATTGTACTTTTCTGAATCAAACAGTTTTGAATTTCCGAATCTCTCTGATATCTCCGGTACATAAATCATTGATTTGAATATCCTAGGTTCGTTTGAAACATTATTGTTTGAGACTTTATCCATTTTAAAACTCGCGATTAATTGTTTTGTTAAACTCTCCGGAAAATTATTAGATTTTAAAATGGTGTACGTCGGAACAACAAAAAACAAATTAAAAACCAGAATATCAGGCCACAAATCTGACCAGCGTTCTCGCAGCAACAATGGTGCACACAAAACAGCTTTATCGGCCCATTGTGCACAGATGTATCACTCTCCTAATTTTGAGGGAACGAAAATTCTACAAATTGAAAACAATTACAGACGCCGCTATATGCTTGAAATGTTACACATTATTAACATACCAACAAAAGAGAGAATTAACTACAAAGCTGACACAGATAATTGTGCTCAAATATACAGACACTTAGTGAATAAGAAAATTAAATAATAACAAAATACAAAAATATATAGTGCAATATTAGGTTTACCCCTTTTAGTGTATATTTGACGATTGCTTGGACAACTCGATGTCTGTACACTCGTTTGGTTGTGTGTAAACAATTAATGTAAGCAAGGTTGTTGTTGCAATTTTTGTTTAAAATATTGGTTTTTATTTATATATTTTTACATTCTTTGTTTTGTGCGTTAATCTAGTTTGTTGATAAAAATATTGATGTTTTACATACATATATTTTTATTTGTTATTATCTTTGTATCTGGGTATTTATATTTATATATGTAATTATATTTATTGTTTTTAGAAAATAAGCCCTGATGATGCTACGCGAAGATTGTAGCGAAATATTGGCATAACATAATAAAATTTACACCCTACTCTTGACCTCGAGCTCAAACAAAAACGTATTATTGTCTTTATAATTAAAAAAGGTCGGAAAAATAAACTAAATAATGAAATTTTTAATATTTGGTTAAGTATTCCAAACATAAACCATGCACCAAATTATCCAATTGATTGGAAATACATAGCAAAATTCAAAAAAATATTTAAAGAATACAAATATAAAATAGTGCTTTAGTGGTGTACATACAATCAAAACAAATCGAAAAAAGCTGGATATTCAAATACTCATTTCATTTGAGTCGAAAATATGTCGAAACGTTTCTATTATGTTTGTTGTAAGTGTTTTTAAGTTCGAATTTCCTTAATAAGTTTCAAGTTTTCAGTGTTTTGTTTACATTCTTCTTCGAAAAAATAATGCGCGCCATATTTCGTTCCATATGTGGCTGTAAAACAGTGTCACTCTTTTCGCATTTTTCAATCACAGTAAATGGATGACCCAAAGCTGCATTTGTAATCACGACAACGCAGTGTTGCATTAAAAAATTTCGACATCATTTGGAGCAAAACAGACTGTTTCAGGTGTTTTGCTCGTATGACAATTTTATGCGAACACATGTAGGAAAACAAGTATTTGGCGCAAAACACATATTTTGGTCCAAAACACGTATATGAAAACGTACTATAAAGGTACAAATGACGTCTTGCGAACTGTATTCCTTTTGGCTAATAATTTCCACTGTAAACAGTGGAACAGTTTATTACTTTTCTTCTCAAATTATTTGATTGCAAAAAGTTAAACAATTTCTTTTTATATTATTTTATTGAATTTCCTCTTTTATGTTGATATTTTGAGACATGTCTGCATTGATACCCGTTGAAACACCTAATTTTTGTGACCATCTTTGCAATGTTCTCACCGAGGGAAGTGGAAAATGTCTTTCCTGTAACAACTTGTAAGCCTTGGCGCTTATGGAGTACAAAGTGATTGATTGAGCAATATCTTCTTCTGTAAAGTTTTGCCTTTTGTCGCCGTTTTTAAGTTTTTTTATTTGGCCTTCAGTAAACAGGCGTCTTAATGCTTTCTCAAGATTTGCGTTTGAAAAACTCAAGCTCTGAACTTGACGAGACAAATTTTTTATTGTGAACGCAGAATCATTTTGTAACATTTTCAGCATATCATTCTCCTGGCGCAATGCATCCCTAGAACGATTTTACTTAAGAATTTGTGCACTATTTAAAAATTTACATACATTTTAATTTCCAAAGTTCTTATGTACGCTTGTAGACTATCTTCGTTAATGCCAGTCGTCACTGGAGTGTTTTTTACGTCGCATGTAACTGTTTCAATTTCATTTGCAATAGCGCTCATCTGTATTGTCGGGACAGCACCTGGTTTCAATTTTGGTGCACTCCGACTGCTAAATCCTATTCATTGTCATTATTAAGTAATGCACTAAAAAAAATAATAAAATTAATTGTAACTTACCCATTTCAAATTTAATGTTTCTTTCAAAATCGTCCTGTGTGAAATGTAGTGCACAAATTCTCTCATTTTGACTATTTATGGAATTATTTCGATTGCAAAACATTACCCAAAGCTTCCTTTGTGCTGCATCTTTCGGAAAACGGTAAAAGGGTATAGATTTTCCACTAGCTATGGTAAAATATAAAGATTTCCTTAAAAACATGCAAAAAGTTACTTTTCTGTATTATTTCTCACTTGATCTTTTAATGCTGCTTTGCTTGCATTTGCTCACTGCACACCTCATGTTTACATTTCTTGTTACATATATTTTTTGGTTTTTCTCAAGGTAGATTTAGTAATGAATCTGTCTTGGTTTTTCTTTGTGCTGGTACTTTTTTAATACACTCCACCACCGACACCGACCGGTAGTGACTTCAATCAACGTTCAACGTTTTTATAATTTTAATTGTTTTGGTATTGTATTTCATAAAATGTAAATTATGGCAAAACTAACAGGTACACCCAGTTCTACAACAATAGAAAGTTTGTTGTAGAAATTACCAAGGCGAATTCAGTACCAGGGAAAGTCGTCATTAAAACCAAGGCGAATTAATACCAGGTGAACTCATCAGCGCATATGATCATCAGCTGTTCGTAGGCGAATTGGGCTGCTTACACCCAATCTGTCAAAATCTATTTGTTTTTTACTATTGTTTGCTTACATTTTACTGAGCGCCATCTTTTTCCTTTGTATTTTGGTCCAGGGATGGTAAATGAAATTTTATAATTGTACCAATTGTTCTCTAAAGTTGTACTTTTTTGGGGATAATTGTAGCAAAACAAATATTTGAAATCAGAAAAATTGTTTAATACAGAAAATGCATCACTTTTGTGTACATATATCTGTGGCGAATTTCCAATCTAAAATAGCTCACATTATGTCCGTTCGAGTACATGAGTAGGTAGAGAAAAAAATCACATTTTCAGTTTTTTGTGATTTTTTTTTCATATATTTCTTTAGTTGTATCCGCATTTTCTCTCATTGTCAATCTCTTATGTAATTGTGTTAGATTTTTGTTGTTGCGAAAGAGCAAAAAACAAATTTTGAGAGTAATTTATAAAAAAGACATGCAACTAAAAATCATCGTATGAATGCAAAAGGTTTTTGAAAGCAATTTTAAAGAGAATTAAAAATAAAACAGGATTTTTAAATCAGCGTATGAATTGCGAGATAATAGTCCAATTTAGTTTTGTATTGTTTGTGCTTGTGTACACTAAATGTACATTAACTTAAACGTACGCAGCTAGAAAAGTAAAGAATGAGAACAAAATTGAATAGTTTTAAGAAAATACATTTGGAAACGTTTCCCGATTGATTTGTTCATCATAGTAGGGAATGTGTTAGTTTATTTATGCTAAATACAATGAACCATTCAACAAAATACATTTCTGCTTTTGTTTCGTTTGCAGTTGTATGCTTGAAACGGGATATTAAAGCAAGCAGATGAGTGAAAAGCCAATTGTATTGTTTGCAATCTTTGTCATTGCAAAAGTATTTGTTTTGGTTTTGCTCATGTACGAAACGATTAAAAATATTTTGAAAGTTTGTGTCTTCGGATGAAACGTTTGCGAAAAGTTTCATTTGTTTGCACACTCTGTCGAGTTCCCTAAAAGTTTTTCCAATTTTTTAATGAACTTTACTGCATTTCAGTGATGCATTTTGCACTTTTTTGTTTTGGGCCAAATTAATGATTTCAAAGAGCCAAAATACGTTCAATGGGGCCAAAAATTGGAATATATTTGATTACAAGATTTTTATTTATATAAAACATAAGTAATAGTAATATAGTACATGTGTTTTATATTATTTAGAACAAAAACAAAAATTAGCGACAAAAATTTACATTCTTTAAAAGTATTTTTTGTTAGTTATACTAAATTAAATACATATTATAAAATATGTACATATAAATGTAGCTTAAAAAACTAAAATTTTAGTCCCCAAGTTCTTAGTCCAACTGTTTCTCAACTGTTTTTAACATATTTGTGTGTTATAAGTTTTAAAATATCATTATCATAACAATTAATAGAATCAGATTTCATTAAATCTATGGATTGTTTTAAAGATGACACGGCATTTGCATGAAGACGAATCCTTATATTGGTTTTAATCATATTTTTGAAGAAAATATTCTTTCTATACATGCTGAGGAAATCAAATTTTTAGAAACCATTTGCTTTGTTTTGTTTGTATTACTTTAAATTGTTCGTGTTGTGAAAGTGCTAAGTACTTGGCTACTTACTACTGCACTTGTTTATAAGGTATTCAGTAGCAAAAACAAATGATAATTTACTTTTGAATAAATTTAACTAGACACAAATTAAAAAAATCAAATAAAGTGTAAAAACAAATGGAAAAGATTACATACAATTATTTTTTTATATTTTCTTAAAATTTGCGTGTTATAAGTAGTATTGTATCGATTACCAATAAGAAAGAAAGTTGAGTGGTCAAAACTGTAAATGTTTTTCAGCAATATACTTATTTGCCATCAGATATTTCCTTAATCTTACGAATTTTTACTATTTTTCCGTTCGCGTACTTTTTTGGGCAATAGCATTTTTGAGAGTAAACTTTGTAGTTTACTCAGTAATTACTCATTTACTGCATTTTACTGTAAAAGTATACAAACGGACCTATTATAGAGACATTTTGTGAGCTAGCCTTATATGAGCACTTTTAAGCCGAACTTTGTTTACAATACTTCGCAAAATTTAAATTTAATTCAGATAATAGTGGCATATGTGCGAGCGGACGAAAAGAATATATTTTATCACAATAAATAAACCGCAATAATGAGGTTTGCTAAAAAAAAGTAGGAAAATTATTAATTGTACTAAATAAGCCATTGGTGTACCATTGTACTTTTAAGATTCGAAGTGTACCAAAAATTGGTAACTGTACTAACTTTTCCATCCCTGTTTTGGCCTGTTGTTTTTGACAGATTAGGTTTTTCAAAATGGCCGAACTGCATGTTGTTTTTTTGTATTGTTGTACTTGTTTTAATGACGAGTTTACCTGGTACTGAATTCGCCTTGATTAAAACAAGTACAACAATACAAAAACAATATGCAGTTCGGCCATTTTGAACAAACCTAATCTGTCAAAAACGGCTTAAAAGTGCTCAAATAAGGCTAGCTCACAAAATGTCTCTATAATAGGTCCGTTTCTTTACTTTTACAGTAAAATGCAGTAAATTTAGTATAACTAACAAAAAATACTTTTAAACAATGTAAATTTTTGTCGCTAATTTTTGTTTTTGTTCTAAATAATATAAAAAACATGTACTATATTACTATTACTTTTGTTTTATATAAATAAAAATCTTGTAATCAAATATATTCCAAAAAACAATTTTTGGCCCCATTGAACGTATTTTGGTCCTTTGAAATCATCAATTTGGCCCAAAATAAAAAAGCGCAAAATGCATCACTGAAATGCAGTAAAGTTCATTAAAAAATTGGAAAAACTTTTAGGGAACTCGACAGAGTGTGCAAACAAATAAAACTTTTCGCAAACGTTTCATCCGAAGACACAAACTTTCAAAATATTTTTAATCGTTTCGTACATGAGCAAAACCAAAACAAATACTTTTGCAATGACAAAGATTGCAAACAATACAATTGGCTTTTCACTCATCTGCTTGCTTTAATATCCCGTTTCAAGCATACAACTGCAAACGAAACAAAAGCAGAAATGTATTTTGTTGAATGGTTCATTGTATTTAGCATAAATAAACTAACACATTCCCTACTATGATGAACAAATCAATCGGGAAACGTTTCCAAATGTATTTTCTTAAAACTATTCAATTTTGTTCTCATTCTTTACTTTTCTAGCTGCGTACGTTTAAGTTAATGTACATTTAGTGTACACAAGCACAAACAATACAAAACTAAATTGGACTATTATCTCGCAATTCATACGCTGATTTAAAAATCCTGTTTTATTTTTAATTCTCTTTAAAATTGCTTTCAAAAACCTTTTGCATTCATACGATGATTTTTAGTTGCATGTCTTTTTTATAAATTACTCTCAAAATTTGTTTTTTGCTCTTTCGCAACAACAAAAATCTAACACAATTACATAAGAGATTGACAATGAGAGAAAATGCGGATACAACTAAAGAAATATATGAAAAAAAATCACAAAAAACTGAAAATGTGATTTTTTTTCTCTACCCCGTTTGCCATCATACTCCAAAAATCATGTTTTAAAAAACATGAAAAAAATCATCGTATGAATTGCGTGTATCATTCTCGTTGTTTTTGTTTTACACATTGAAAAATACAAAACAAAACGAAAGCAAACGTTTCATTTAGTTTATTTTCCTACTCTCGTACTCGAACGGACATAATGTGAGCTATTTTAGATTGGAAATTTGCCACAGATATATGTACAGAAAAGTGATGCATTTTCTGTATTAAACAATTTTTCTGATTTCAAATATCTGTTTTGGTACAATTATCCCCAAAAAAGTACAACGTTAGAGAACAATTGGTACAATTTTAAAATTTCATTTACCATCCCTGGACCAAAATACAAAGGAAAAAGATGGGGCTCAGTAAAATGTAAACAAACAATAGTAAAAACAAATAGATTTTGACAGATTGGGTGTAAGCAGCCCAATTCGCCTACGAACAGCTGATGATCATATGCGCTGATGAGTTCACCTGGTATTAATTCGCCTTGGAAATTACTTTACTAATTTTCAAAAAAAAAACGTTGAAAGCATAGCTACCAGATAACTTAGGGGTAAAATCGTCAAATTTTGAAAAAATCGTCAAAATGATTCATCGAACTCGTTAAAAAATTTCACTTTTTAAACAATTGTCGTTAAATAAAACGCAAAATCCCTTCCTACCAACACATTCTAAACAGCTTTTTAATAAATTCCGATGTATTTCACATACATACATAATGGGCCTGACTGTAAAGCGTTGGCATAAACGCCTAAGTCGTTTTTTGTAGAAGATAACACGGGTTGTGTGTTGCTTTAATCTACAACTTCTTTCAAAAATAGCGATATAATTAAGAAAATCTAAAAGGAGAACTAACTGCCCAGTTACATAATTGACCATATTTATTGTTTCTCTTTCAGGTGACGATATATGTATATTAGTAGGGGGGCCCCAGAAGGGATTTTTAAATTTACTCAAGCGCGTCAGAAAACCATAAGGGGTGAAACCTTACACCCTTTTAAACACCCCCACCATATATGAACACTGTATATAGGGTGGTTCGTCTAGGGCAGCCGATCAGATTAGTAAAAAAAATGATAGCTGTAAAAACTCGAGCGCGTCAAATTAAGGCATGGTGAGTTAATTACATGCAGAACAGTGTCCATTTCATAATCTGACGATTTAAGTGTGACATTAAGAAATGGGAGGGTCGGGAAGACAATATTTTGCTTTGACTTGTCAAAAAATCTGTCACACATATTAATTTTTAGGCCACACTATAATACTTTTTGAGCGCAAATGAGTTTTGACATAACAAATTTTTTATCTCTACTTGCTGTTATTTTTAACTTTTACGACCAATTTTTAACTTGGATTTTCAATGTCATTTATATCTAAAATCGTTTTAAGTACAAAATTCTCTTTTGCATTTAACACATAAATCAAAGTTTTGCTTAAGTTTACTTTACCGACATTCCTCCGATTTTAATAAAAACTCGCTATCTGATAGAAAATTTGATTCTAAGAAAAAAATGTTAGGTACAAAAATCCCCGGAAACGCATATTTTGGAGTTACGGGCACCAAAGTTTTACAGATCATAGGTATTTTCTACATAAATTTTTGATACTGTGTAACAATGTGGCTATCATATGAAAGATTGTCAACATTAACTGTGTTCGTTTACCCCAAAATTTGCAAACATTTTTACAAATTTGTACTAGATTTTACTGAAATGCGTTCGTTTACACATAAATTTGCAAAAGAGGGCATCAATTGGGAGAGTAAAGTGACAGTTGTTTAACTGAGAGTCTGCAAATTTTTACTGAACAAATTTCTGTAAGTAGAAGAGGAAAACATATGATTCAATAAAATAAACAAACAAAAGTAAGCAATCAAAATATATACAATTTAAAAAAAGCGCTTAAAAGAAGAAAAGTTGAATTAAAAGTCCAACAAAAACTGAAAATAATTATTTTACAAACATCCTAAGCAAGTTTCTCTCAATCTGTATGTTCCAAAAGAGCATACAACGCCAAGTTTTCTTTTCTTGGCACCCATGGCAAAAATTTTCCTCTAATTGGTTTATTTACATTAATGCTTTAGAGATGTAACGCTAATGTATATTTGTGTACTTATTAATGCATGTTACCTTGGGTACCGAATATCAAAAATCAAGTACTGATGTATTTTCGTATGTCATTTAAGCAGAAACAAATTAAAAGTCATGTACAAAATAAACAAATGTAAAAGATTCTCCGAAGTTCTATTTAATAAATACATTTCGCTATGAATTTTAATTATAGAAATGCATTGTACCCAGTACCGAAAATATATATGTGCTGGATAGTCGAAACAACACATATTTTATAACCCTATCCATTTTAGTGATCAGCTGTTTTGCTAAACCTGCAAATTTTTGCAATTTTCCGTTCGCGTACTTCTTTGTGCAAGAGCCATTCTTGTGAGTAAAATTCTCAAATTACCCAGAATTTACTCAACTACTGGATTTTACTGGAAAAGTAAACAAACGGACCTATGATTGTATGCTAGTAAGCATAAAAACAAATAATTCAACTACATCTTTTTATTATTTATTTTTGAAAAAATAATATATATTATCCAAAAAAAAAAGGCAGAAAATTATTCTTCAGCGCAGCCGTTTTTCGACATACCCTGATGAGAAAATCAAGGAACAAGTCCAGTTTAGTGACACAACTCCAAATAAAAACAATTTTCATAGGAAGATAGAAAATGCAAAAATAAGACGAAAATGTAAAATTAAAACATTGGGGCAAACGCACAGTTTCGAGTTATGGGCCTCTGAAGTTTTCATATATACAATGTAATTTTCGGAACAAATAGGGTTTAGCTACTCCTCTCAAAAATAAATAAAAATGATCCTATCCGATAGAAAATTAAAAAATAAGAAGAAAACATTAAATAAAAAAATTGGCGGCAAGCCTTAGTTTCCGAGTTATGGGCCTCTGAATTTCCAGTACAAAATTACGATTACATGGTATATTTTCCATCGAATGCGGTCAATATTGGTATTATTTAAAAGCTTTTGCAAATATCTTTAAGAAATTACAAAAAAAAATTTTGGTTTTTCTTCCCTATGTATGTATGTCGAATAGTGGATTAGCTGAGTAAAGATTTTTTACCTAGCCGGCCTTCGGCCGTACTTAATGATTTTCTCCTCTATGTATGTCGAATAGCGGCTTCGCTGAGTAAAGATTTTCTGCCTAGTTTACAGGTTTTCTCCTCTATGTATGTCGAATAGTAGCTTCGCTGAGTAAAGGTTTTCTGCCTAGCCGACCTTCGGCCGGACTTAATGACTTTCTCCTCTATGTATGTCGAATAGTAGCTTCGCCGAGTAAAGATTTTCTGCCTAGGCAAAAATGTGAAAAATTTGAGCATCTTCTGAAAGGCATGCTCAAACCCTTTTAAATGATACCAATATTGACTGCATTCGTTGGAAAATACACTATATAATCGCAATTTTGGACTAGAATTTCAGAGGCCCATAACTCGGAAACTAAGGCTCGCCGCCAATTTTTTCTTTAATTTTTTCTTCTTATTTTTTAATTTTCTATCGGATAGGATACATTTTATTTATTTTTGAGAGGAGTAGCTAAACCCTATTTAAGCCTAATTTTCTACTATATTTTTGAACGTATATGGTCAATATTGGTATCATTTTAAAGCTTTAGAATAAATCTTTAGCTCTTAATACAGTTTATACAAAATTTTGCACGAAAATGTTAAGAAACTGCACTAGGTAAGTATGCATTTTATTCAAATGAAAGGATTTTCTCCTCTATGATTTAACAAACACCGGCTACGCTAAATAGACCCCTTTAGCATAGCCAGCCTTCGGTCAGACACAAGGATTTGCTCCTCTATGGTATAAGAAATAGTGGCTACGCTAACTAAATTCTTTTTGCATAGCCGGCCTTCGGCCGGACGCAACAATTTTCTACTCTATGGTGTAACAAACAGCGGCTACGCTAACTAAAGCCTTTTTGCATAGCCGGACGCAAGGATTTTCTACTCTATGGTACAACAAACACCGGCTACGCTAACTAAAGCCTTTTTGCATTTGATTAAATTGCATACCTAGTGCATTTTCTTAACATTTTCGTGTAAAATTTTGTATAAACTGTATTAAGAGCTAAAGATTTATTCAAAAGCTTTAAAATGATACCAATATTGGCCATATACGTTCAAATATATAGTAGAAAATTACATATATATATATATATATATATATATATATATATATATATATATATATATATATATATATATATATATATATATATATATATATATATATATATATATATATATATATATATATATATATATATATATATATATATATATATATATATATATATATATATATATATATATATATATATATATATATATATATATATATATATATATATATATATATATATATATATATATATATATATATATATATATATATATATATATATATATATATATATATATATATATATATATATATATATATATATATATATATATATATATATATATATATATATATATATATATATATATATATATATATATATATATATATATATATATATATATATATATATATATATATATATATATATATATATATATATATATATATATATATATATATATATATATATATATATATATATATATATATATATATATATATATATATATATATATATATATATATATATATATATATATATATATATATATATATATATATATATATATATATATATATATATATATATATATATATATATATATATATATATATATATATATATATATATATATATATATATATATATATATATATATATATATATATATATATATATATATGAAAACTTGAGAGGCCCATAACTCGAAAACTATGCGTTTCCCCCAATGTTTTAATTTAACATTTTCTTCTTATTTTTGCATTTTCTATCCCCCTATATAATTATTTTTTTAGTTGGAGCTGTGACACTAAACTGGACTTAGCCAAAATCAATAAGTTCGGCCAAACCCTGCAATGCAAAATATCATCCTTCAGCGAAGCCGCTATTCGACATACCTAGAGGAGAAAATCATTAAGCCGACCGAAGCGCGCCTACGCAGGAAATCATTCTTCAGCGAAGCCGCTATTCGACATACCTAGAGGAGAAAATCATTAAGCCCGGCCGAAGGCCGCCTACGCAGGACATCATTCTTCAGCGAAGCCGCTATTCGACATACCTAGAGGAGAAAATCAATAAGTCCGGCTGAAGGCCGGCTACGTAGGAATTAATTTTTCAGTGAAGCCGCTATTCAACATACCTAGAGGAGAAAATCAATAAGCCAGGCTGAAGGTCAGCTAGACAAAAAATCATTTACATGATACCCATATTGTTACACTGTAGCTAAAATGTACATATCTAGAAAATGCATATGATTTGCGTAACTCCGAAAATATGCTTTTCCGGGGATTTTCGTACTTAACATTTTCTTCTTAGAATTAAATTTTCTACCATAAGGAATTTTTATTAGAATCGGAGGAATGTCGGTAAAGTAAACTTGTTCCTCAAAATTAATTCACCAATCTTGGACATTTAAATTCGATTTAAGTTTTATAGATTACCATATGCTTTTGACTACTTGTTCTTCTTTCATAAAACAAAAATTTGTGGTCGCTACAAATCAACTCAATAGTTTCAGATATATTGTGGAAATCGTGGAAAAAAATTAAAAAGAAATTCATTAAAATTAAAAGACGACAAAAATTCTATTCTTTTTCGATAAACATATAGGGAAATATGTTCCAAGCAAATCTATTGATTTTATTCACAATTAGGTGAGGGAACTCAATCGATAAAAATCGCAATTTTAACTTCTATTGTAAAGCCCGAAGACATAATAATAAATAAAAAAATTGCTACTACCACTTGTACTATGTTATAGTTTTTTCTACCTTCTTGAAAATGTTAAGAAGTTTAGTTACATGGCTTTTCGTTTGTTTGGTTTGAATTGTTACTTTATTTTTGTTTTTCTTTATGTTTTCCATAAATAAAAACCATAAAAAATCCATGCGACTTTTATTTCTTGACATCTGACATAACCTCTAAGTGACGCCAACAGATACTTGTTAATCCAAAACAGCTGATGTCAGATGAAAATAGAACACGCTCTAATAGAAAATATTGTCACCTGACTTTGGCTCTGTAAATTTCAAATGACAATGTTTTAAAAGGTTCATACGGCATGTATAGCTTTTGCAGTGGGAAATTTGACAAGTCAGATGCAAAACACAGATATTATAAAACTACCTTAAACAGACTTTTCTCTCTTTGTCATTTTGATTGTTGCGAGCAAACACTGTGTCTATCTTTTAAATATTTAATTCTAAGCAAGTTGCTGGTCTTACAATGTGTATTAGAGCAAGACAATAATAGCTCTTAAGGTGGTTTTATACTATCTGTGCCTTACATCTGACTTGTCTAATTTCCCACTGCATACATGCTATACATGCCGTGTGAACCTTTTGAAACATTGTTATCTAAAATTTACAGAATCAAAGTCAGGTGACAAAATTTTCAATTAGAGCGTGTTCTATTTTCATTTGACATCAGCTGTTTTGAATTAACAAGTATGTGTTGGCGTCACTTAGAGTTTATGTCAGATGTGATACATGTACGTGTGAAAGCAAAAATTAAAAATCGTCTGTAAATGGACAATTTTGACAGACACGCAAAGTTACATGTGGGTCTCAAAACTCACAAGTCAGATGTATAACACAGATAGTCTAAAACCGCCTTTAGAAAATTTATGTTATACAGTCGCTTTGTCTATGTCCATATGAGTCAACTTTTGCTGCGCAACTTTTGAGTTTATGGGAGAGAGAGGTGAGAATATTGGAAAGGGGTACACTGCTTCATGTACATGCAACTCTTTTGTTTTTCTCTTCGTAATATTAAGCAACAACAAATTCTATGTAAAAAAAGAGCTGCACAGCAAGAATTTCATTTTATGAACACGAATGCAACTTCAAAACAAAATTTAAGAAAGTTGCAGAGCAAAAGTTGACTCATATGAACAGGGACTTTGTATTACAACCTTGTCATGAAAAGAAAATAAGTCTCAATAAAGAAAATTGCAATTGGCTATCACCAAGATAGATTGAACAGGTACCATTACGAGATCAGCTGTTTTAGTAAATTTAAGAATGTGTGCGTCACACAGACAATAGATTTTGACACATCTCTAGTATGTTTCTATCATCAACGGGCATGTGTTAGTAAATTTGAGGGAGCTTATGAATGTGTGCACACAGACAAAAGATTTGACATATTTCTGGTGTGTTTCTACCAACAAAATACATGTGTTCTTCCTTGGAATATTAATCAAGCCCAATTCTATCTAAATATAAAGTTACGAACCTTAGCCTAATAATCAATTTGGATTCACAAAGCAAAATACGTTCGAAATAATCATATTAATAAACAATTAACTACTGGCTTGAGCTTTTCACATGTTTACATGTTCATATACATATACTTAAGTATAAAATCAAACCAAAAAAGTTTGTCTTGAGTAGAAAAATAATCAGAAAAATGGGAATGAAGAAAAATAAAGCGATAGCAACGCTGGGAGAGTGCAGTTAATATCAGCTTGAGAGTGATTTAATTCTCGTATTCAATTTTCACGAAAAAGTTGTACATGTATATAAGAATTAAAATCACATTCAACAGACCCACCTGACAAGTTGTGATAAGCAAATACGTGAGCACTGACGATGGAGGTGTGGCGGCTTCCGAAAGTGGCGCTACTCTTTTCTGCTGTGTACTTTGAAAAATTAAGTTGATGTTAATTTTTATCTTGTTCCTTGAAGCAATCGCGCCCAACTCTTTCTGAATATACTGTACTAATGTTTTTTGGTGAATTATGATCATTATTGTCATCTCCTTGACTAATGTATATGGGACCTATCAGGCATGTGATGGAAATCGATTTTGAAAACGAAGCACTTTTGAAAGTCCCTTTTAACGCACTTTTCATCAAATTTTTATAATTTTTGTGATACAACTCTTTTGTAATAAAGAAATATTTTTATAATATTTGTTATAAAATTGTTTTTAATAAAGAAATATTATTAAAAAACACCTTTCAAAATTGCTTCGTTTTCGGAATCGATTTCCATCACATACCTGTATAACTAAATATGAACCGATGACTCTAAAATTTTATGGGGCAATTTGTGTTTGGAGCATTTATGACATTTAAAGCTCTTTTCCGGGGAGTCCTTTGTAAAGGGACTAGGATAAATCGTTGACCTATTTTCATATAGTCCGTGTAGGAATAAAATTCATTATATTTTATAAAATTTTAGTTTATTTAAGTTTTGAAGTCTTTAATTCAGAAGTTTATAATGTCAGAATCAGAAAATATTTTATAAAAACAATTACAGAAAACAATATGATATAAAATTTACATTTATATTTAAGTATACAAAGTATTTTAAAATCAAGTACCTACATCTACTCCCCTTTCAATAAAAGAATTATGTTTTTGTATTAAATTATTTATGTTGAATATTAATTACTTTCTTTTTCGGTGCCGCAGTTATGGTTTCATCGTTATTTCTTTCATTATCAACAAAAGCGGGCTTTAAATTATCGATAGATACCGCGACATCCGAATTATCTTTTCGAATTTTAAAATATTTATCATTTCTCTCTACTATGTAAGGCCCTTCATAAGGAGGATTTGAACCAAACTTTTGATTAACTTTAACAAAAACATACTCACAGTCCATTAAATTTGGAGGAATATAACTTCTGTTGTTACCATGAAACGAATTTTGATTTTGTATGCATTGTGACTTTTTATTGTTGGCAATTAAGACACTCTTTGACAAATAATTTAATATTTTTGCTCATCAGTGGCCAAAAATATCTCTTTTGTATCATTTTCTTAGTAGAACGAAAACCCGGATGAGATAAAGAATGTAACTTAACGAATATTTCTTTTCTTAAACTCAATGGAATGTATGGTCTTGGAAAAGTTTCTGTTATCTCACACAAAATTTTTAAATTCTTTTCGGGTACTTGAATTTCTTTAATATTGTATTTCGTCATATATGTAGAATTAATAAAATTACTTGCGATCTCCTGTTCCTGCTCTTTCCCCAAACACTCAAAACTAATTACATTATGACATTAAATCTATTTCTGGTAATCTTGACAAAGTATCAGCAAATATATTGTCCTTTCCGCTTATGTATTTGATATCACTAGTGAATTGAGCTATATATTCCATTTGTGCAATTTGTCGAGGAGATCTTTCAGTTTTTGATTGAAGTTTATAAGTCAAAGGCTTATGATCAGTAAATACTGAAAACTCATTTCCTTTCAAAAAATATTTAAAGTGTTTAATTGAGAGATAAATGGCTAGTAATTCTCGATCAAAAGTAGAATAACGTTTTTCTGCAGAAGTTAATTTTCTAGAAAAGTACGCTAAGTACGCCAAGTATTATTATTGAATTGTTGTAGTACCGATCCCACAGCTACACTTGAAACATCAACAGCTAATGAAATTGTTGTTGTTTTATTGTAGTGATTCAGCAGTGTACTTCGGATAAACTTTTGTTTTACTATTTCAAAAGCCTCTTCAGTCTCACTTGTCCATTTAATATAGTTCACCTTATTCCTAATACCCACTGTTACTATATTATGTAATGGGATAAGACATTTCACTAGATGAGGTAAACATCTATGGTAATAATTAATCATTCCCAGAAATTTTTGAAGTTTCTTAATCGTCAAAGGCTTTTCAAAATTACTAATTGCTTCAACGCGGTTTTTTGAAGCTTGTATACCATCCTTTGAAATTTGGTAACTCAAAAAATTTATTACTTCTTGACCAAAAATACATTTTGAGGAATTAATATTTAATCCATACTTTTTGAGTTGTTCAAATACCATCCTAAGGTGTTCTAAATGTTCCATCTCATTTGTGCTTGAAACTAAAATATCTACATATGTAAAAACAAAATCAAATTCAAAAAATACTTCGTTTATAAATCTTTGAAAGGTTTGAGCACTGTTCCTTAATCCAAAAGGCATTCTGACAAATTCAAACATTCCAAATGGGGTTGTAATTGCTGTTTTAGGAATATCTTCAGGTGCAACCGGTATTTGGTGATACGCCCTTACTAAGTCAATTTTTGAAAATATGTTCTTTCCGTACATGTCAAAATTAAAATCTTGTATATTAGGTAACGGGTACCTATCTGGAAGAGTGATACAGTTTAAACGGCGATAATCACCACAAGGTCTCCAATCATTAGTATCCTTTTTGGGCACTAAATGTAGTGGAGAAGCCACATGAGACATCGAAGGACGGCAAACGCCAATTTTTACTAAATATTCGAATTCCTTTTTCGCTACAGCTAGTTTAATTGGATCCAAACGCCTGGGTCTTGAAAAAGGTAGTGCCCCATTGGTTGTAATTCTGTGCAAAGTATTGTGAGCTACAACCTTTTCATAATTAGGTTCTGATGCAATTTACGGATATTTATCTAATAGGGCTGTGAATTTATTCACGGAAGTTAAAACTTTTAAACAAAAAATATCGCTATATCCAGATAAACCTCCTGTCTTTAGTTTTGTCAATGAATCCTGAAGCTGCTTATTTTTCATATCGACTAAAATATTAAAATTTTCCAGAAAATTTGCACCAATAATTGGATTATTGATATCAGCTAAAATGAATGGAAAGCGAAAATCTCTTCTTAAGCCAATGTCTAAGCTTAAAATCTTATTACCAAACGTGTTAATGTTCGAACCGTTTGCAGCCGATAAAAGTATTTCCGAATTTTATTCACAATTTTTGAAGTTTGAAACAGGTACGACAGATACACATGCTCCGGTATCAATAAGAAAATTTAGTTTATTGATTCGATCTTTTATAAATAGGCGACGAGATGGCGTAAAGTTTGTCCTATCATCCGTCACCATCATGATAGGAGTTTTTAATTTAAATTATTAGTATTCGAACTATTTGTTTGAAAATTACAAGGTGGTATACATTTGTGAGCATTAGAGCCAAATTTAAAATGGTACCAGCACTTATCAAATTTTGAGCGTGATCTATTTCTAGAGTTTCACCGAAAAGCTGAACAACTCCTATCTCTGGATCTAGAATTTCTAAGTTCAGAAACCTCTAGCTTAAGATTTTCTAAATTTTGACACATTTCAGACGTAATTTTTGAAATATGTTGAAATATATCATGATTAATATTTAAAATGCTATTTGAAGTAATTTGAGACATTTCTTTAGCGTTGGAAACATCCCAAATTTTAGCAGCAAGAGAAAGTTTATCTTCTATATTCTCTAAGTTAGATGATGATAAATGAATCTGAAGTTCTTTGGAAAGTTTCCGTAACCATAATTTGTATAGAAGTTCACTGCGTATCATAGAGACTGAACCAGATAAGTTCGACAAGTCTCTGTAAAATTCTGAAGGTTTTCGATCACCTATTTGCTTATCAGAAAACGAATTTCTCCAATCTCCTTTCTTCACTGAGAGAAAATCTTTCACATAAATGTTTTTTAAGGAATTCATATTTATGCGTTAAAGGTGGTTTTTGTAAAATATCCAAAACTTTTGTAATAACCTCCTGTTGAAGGGCGACAACTACATGTTTATATTTATCAGTATCATCAATTATTTGTTTAATATTAAATTGAATTTCGGTTTGAATAAAACAAGCTTCTGGGCAAGACGTCCAGAAAAACGGTAGCTTAAGAGAAAAATTATTAACATTGTGACTATTTGGAAAATCGAAAACCCGATTGTTCATATTTGAGAAATTTTGATTCTGAATAGTGGTAGTTTGTTGTTCAGTGTTTTCCATGATAGAAGTAGGTGTACTTTCTGAAAGTGGATTAACTATTGAAGTATTCAAGTATATTGCTTCGTCTAGTTGTGGTGCTTCTAACAGAATGTTGTTTCGTGTGAAACATCTAGTTAGAACCATGATATATATATATGTATGTATGTATGTTTAAAAAGGGGTAGTATTACATAATTTATTTAAAAACACACTAAACTCAAATTAAAATAAAATTTTAAATTTAATTACAACGGATAAATTAAATTTAAGAGAATTCCAACAAAATAATATTGTAAAGACTGAAGTTAATATGTCCGATAAATAGATATGTTAGTTATAGGGTATAATACACAATTATTTTGTAATAAAATTTGCCTGACTTTGCCCACTGATAATGTGTATGTACATATATCAATAAAATTTAATTAATTAATGCAAAATTATTCATTGTTGTAAATCTTAATTACACTCAAGGAATATTGGATTGTACTTATCTCGTTCAGTTATTTTGTATCTTGAGTATCGCCAAAAATTATTGCTATATATCCTAGTATTTTGATCTAGAAGATTTGCAGCAATATGTATGAAGATTTGCAGCAAATATGTATTTGATTTAATAATCTTCTATAGATCTTGATGTTAAAACTCTGGTTTGATAAAGAAAAATCTTCTACGGATATTGCTATTAAAATTCTGTTCTTCTCGTAAAATGATTTAATTGAATAATATGCGCTTTATTTATAAGTATTGATGGTTTTGCAGGATCGCCAATTTTGTAGGAATAAAATTCATTATATTTTATAAAATTTTAGTTTATTTAAGTTTTGAATTCTTTTTAATTCAGAAGTTTATAATGTAAGAATCAGGAAATATTTTATAAAAACAATTACAGAAAACAATATGATATAAAATTTATATTTAAGTATACAAAGTATTTTAAAATCAAGTACCTACAGTCCGTAGCTAAAATTAGAAAACCACAGCAAATTTTAATACATTATCTAAAAAGTTGAAGTCTAGATGAGTTTCACTGGTTGGGGAACCAATTAACTTCTCTATTTTTCTATTATAAATAGAGTTTTTTGTTTTCGTATATTAAGTTTTTCCTTCATATATGCTGTACACAGTAAATATGTAATGTATAAATACCCAGCAAAAAATAACATGACAAATCATGTGTATAATCATGGGTGCAAGTGATGACGCATTCATGATTTTTACATTAGCGTGTCATTGGAGATCATGTGTTTACATGAAAATTTAGAGAACTTGCTCGTCATTAAAATGAATGAATTGAACCCATGCAAGTTCCCTGATTCGAAGACGTTTTTTCATATAAATATAAAACGAATGAAATAAAAAAAATATTGCCGCAGCTGGGATACGAACCATGCTTTTCTGACTGTTAAGACACGATCTCTACCACTGATCTATTGCCTTCTTATTTTTGTTGGAGCTAAAACTTGTTTTATGAAAATGTGTCAATGTGATGATTTAATTCCGTTTTTTGCATGCCTTTTTCCGTGGATATTTTATGCAATATATTAGCTAGTTAAATTGCATGCGTTTTTAATTAGTTCAAAAACTATAGCTTTATTTACGATTTACGATGTCATTCAGAATGCATTCGAAGAAACAAGTGATCAAGAAATCATGAAACACTATTTCATGTCGAACGCGTTCATTTATTTTTTGCTAGGTAGATAGGATCATATTAATTCAGGTTAGCTGCTTTGTAATACACATTAAAAATTGTCCAAAGTGTTGCTTCTTATATTACTATGAATAAATAAATAAATAAATAATATAACACTTCTACAAACGGATGAAATGAAACGGACCCGGGAAGACGCCCTGATTTAATAAATGCAATTATTCTAAGAGCACTCCGATTGGAGTGCTCTTTGAATTTCATACAAAATCAACACATACATACATAAATTACTGCTCTCATTAACACCGATAACTGTACTTTTTCTATCACTCGATCTTAAAAGTTACAACTTTAAATTGATGCCTAAAATGTCTCTGTCCAACAAAAAAAAACCCCCCGCATTAAAAACTTCTAGTTCTATCAAAATTATAGACTTTTGACTGTCTTCTCGCGAAATGTACCACAGTGCTGTAGCCAAAAAGCGTTTGCCTAGTGAGTTAAACTATATTGACTTTCTGTAATAGAAAACCTGGGCAAGAGTAAATTGATGAAATCAGCAGGTTTTGAAGATAATCTTCACAATGATAATTTTAATCGCGATTTTATTAGTGTAACCGAGCCACCACAAGGTCTACCTTGAATAATATGAATACCACTTGAATAATATGAATACATACATACATAACATATTTACGCGCTTACTTTTCCTGTCGTAAAAATCTCTACATTTGGCTTTGATATTTAGAAATAAAATGTTTATAAGTATTTTATTTCGCTTATTTTTAGGCCATTAAAAGACGTATACGAATTCCTGGAAACTCTCCTACTAACGAGCTGTTAAAAATTTGGGGTGGCCAATACAATCATAAAATAATCGAGCTGTTTGGTGTATTTCACAAGTAAAATATAAATTATTGTTACTTTTTTGTCTTAAATAATAACACCACTTAGATTCTGCGTTCTTTTATTATTAGATTGAAAATCTTTCATGGCATGCGTATAATAAAAGATTATGTTCCACCCGAATATAAGCTAATGATACCAATAAGTATACCTCGCATTAGTAAAATGATGCAAACAAATCTTGCAAATAGTGAACATACGGTTAAACTACAAAACAGACCAACGCCAACATCATCTGGAGTTGAAACAACTAGTACACACACTATTGTTACAAGCGATAATAATAATAGCAGTTCTAGTTCTAATAATATTAATTATGATCGCAGTCGTTCTGCGATACACCCATCGCAACAACATGGCCTTACGAATTCCTCAATGGCAAATTTACAAGAAATAACGAGTATTATGCCCGAAATAGATTATCAGGAACTTACAGAAGCCACCAATAATTGGGATCAAAATCTTGTTTTGGGAAAAGGTGGTTTTGGTACAGTGTTTCGTGGCTATTGGAAGCACACCGATGTGGCCATAAAACAAATCGATTACCGTGGAGCTGGCGGCCGTGACGGCGCTAAAGTGCAATTGCAGCAAAGTTTAAATGAATTAAAACATTTGCATAAATATCGCCATGATAATATATTGCCTTTGTATGGTTATTGTACAAAAGGAGACAAGCCTTGCTTAGTGTATCAATTAATGAAAGGTGGTTCGTTGGAGCAGAGATTAAATACAAATAAATTTCAGCCTTTGACGTGGCAGCAAAGAATCGATATTTGCATGGGTACAGCACGGTGAGTTTAAAAATTATTAATATATTATAAATTTCTTATTCGGAATTTTATTCCTATCTGCTATTTTTATAGTTTATAGTGCAAAAAAAAATTATTGTCGTGTTGCGGATATCGCAAAAATCTGTAAATTATATGCATGTATATATACTTACATAAGTATATCCATACATACATGTACGTATGTATCATAGGGAAATTACAAGAGGTGATAAACGGAGATACACATGAGAACTAATGATGGAACTGTTGCGATTTGTGAAGACAACATTATTTTGTTCTGCCGTGTAGGTTGACAACTAAATTGATGTTAATTTTCTCATGTTCCTTGGGATATTGATCATGTCTAGCGCTTTCCGAATATATCGTCACGAACTTTAGGCTATATGATAATTTTGGATTAAAAAGCAAAATTTGTTCGAAATAATAACATTAATTGAAAAAAAAACTATTTTAAAAAAATCACGAATGACTGATAATGTATATGTATGTACTATTTCTTTTCATTTAGTGGAATCTACTACTTACATTCGTTGCGATCGGATAAACCATTAATACACGGTGATATTAAGCCTGGAAATGTTTTACTAGATCAATGTCTGCAGCCGAAAATTGGAGATTTTGGTTTGGCTATGGAAGGGCCAAATGCCATCAACAGAGCCGTACAAGTATCCCAAGTTTTCGGTACTAGAGCCTATTTGCCGCCAGAGTTTTTGAACTCAAAACGCCTTAGTACACAGGTTGATACATTCAGTTTTGGTGTTGTACTTTTAGAAACCTTCACTGGCTTGCGAGCAATCGACAAAAATCGCAACTTTTTAACTAAGACAATAATAAATTTGTTAGAAGCCAATAATTACAAATTGGCTGAATTGATTGACAAACGGATGCAGCTAACACAGCCGGCTGAAGAGATGGTATGTATACGAAGTATTGAACTGGGATTACAGTGTATAAACGAGAGTCCCGAAAAACGGCCGGAAATGGAAATGGTTTTGAAAATTATTAACAGTTACTATAACAGCAATAATTTTATGCAATAAGTTGAACATTTTTATTTTGTTTTAATATACACATTCATGCATATACATTAAGTATACATATATATCGTTACCTGAAACGCAAAACGTCCTAACTAACATTTTCATTATTTTACAGGAGAAGGAAAAAACATGCTATAACAAAATAAAAGAAATTTAAAAATTAAATGGTGTATATATTAGTGATGTTACGAATATCAATTTTTAATATTCGCGAATACGAATATCTGAATACGAATGCGAATTTTCAATCTGAAATTTAGTGCCACTTGATATTTCAAATTTAATTGAAAAATCTCCCCTTTGCGTCAATAACAATAAATTGTGAAAAAACTATCACGCTACTATAGGTATTTAACATTAGACATTTGAATGACTGAATTTGAAATGATCAACTTCGCATCTGAATGCCACTTTTTTTTAAATTTCATACTTACATAGTTTTTTTCACTCTGTGCTTTTACTTAGTAATTCAGTGTTGCTTGGGAGAAAATATTTTCGCAGATGCTGCAGCCACCTGTGTCGGTCGTTTTTCTTTATTTTGCCTAACTTTATTTTTCACATTGTTTAATATTGGATATCAAACTGTTAAGCTTCCCACTCTTACTTATAATAAGCAGAAGGAAAAAATATCTCCGAGTTTCTTCAAATGTCTCATGCATTTCAGTTATAGTTACCAATTTGTTACCGATTGGTGATGTACTTTGTTCAATACACTGCTGCTTTGATACGGTCGTTGGTTAAAGCACATTTTGAATTTGCTTGAAGACAATCAAACAGTTTGATATGTCTTTAAGTTCTCGTAATCGAAATTCGAAACGTACCATGTTAAATAAAAACTTTGAGAGACATGATAACTTTAGTCATGGATACAAGTGAAAGTGTCGATGAAGACAAAGATTACATTTCTCAGCTTAGTTTCCAAGTTCCTGCTCACCCTTTAGCACGAAAAACTATGATGTCGAGCCACTGACATTGTGGAAAGTAAATATGGAATAATTCGAGCTTCTTTTTTACCTATAGCCAGGCAATATTTAATGAAACCAGCAGCGGAGTGTTACAAGCGAGCAAGTGTTTAGTGGTGAAGTTCAACATTCCTTTACTGATCTTTGATTATTAATTTAACATGATAGGCATACGAAAAGCTTTCCCGTACTTCAAATTTGTGTAAATGAGAGCGTTTCTAAGAGAGTAATATTCTTCTTCTTCCTGCACGAAACAGCCCAAACTTTTTCTTCGTGCAAATTGTGTTAATTGTCTAAAGGCCATGTCAGATAAAACGTTTGCTTTGCGTTGCGTTACAGATTCGCTTTGACATCTAAGATGAAATGTACATACTTATACGAAACATGCTACATAAAGCACTTTTAACGCAGCGTGAAGCGAAAAGTTCGGCAACTCTCATCTTTTTGCTTGCTTTGACAATCAGCTGAAATAATTTTCTTTTATTATATTGCCAAACGAAACATATCGTGCGTTTGATTCTGTTTTAATAAGAGGTAAATATGTATGTGCCATTTATTTATTTATAATAAATCGTAAAATAACATAATTGACTTTTATTTTTATAACAAAAAAATAAATAAATATCAAAATTATCAACTACTTTTTTTGGTAAACGAGCAATGCGCGAGTGTTGTCAAAGTTTTCATTGTGTCATACACCTTTTGCTTTACACTTTTCTATCAAAGTTAGAAACGTCACGCAAAGCGACAAAGTTGTATCTGACACGGCCTTAACAGCTGACTATTTCAAAGATAAACAAAAGAAAAAAGTTGAATTCGTAAACAAACTTTTTTAAAAAGGTGTGAATTATATTAAAAAGTTGACATTTTCATGGAAATTTCTTTAAAAAAAACTGTATAAAAATATTAACAAAAACAAAAATAAGAAGTGATTGTACATTAAACACTTTAATTTTTTGTTTTAAAAGTAGCACATTGGCGTTTTATTTCGCGGTAGAAATTTGGTTTTTGCCGTTCCCGTACTTTTGTGTATTTTTAAATTTTATAAGAGCAATTTGTCTTTACTCTCATTAGCACGAGCTTTACCCGAAAAGTAAAGAAACAGAACTGATATACAGCGTTGTCAACTCAGCGCTTTTCGCACCGTTTTTAGTGCTTTTCAACTTTTCGACGCGAAAAATTTTCAAGTTAGTGCTCGTTGGTTTTTTTGTTTAATTTTTGGTGCTTTTTATTTGTGACGTTTATTCATCTAAAAAATATGTTTTCAAGTTTAACATTCATTGATAATGCATGCGATCATTTTTTAAACATACTTTTTGCAGCCTTGTGGAAGAATAAACAATTTTATTTACATTTTTATGTATTTGCTTTTGTCCAAGTAAAATATACATAAATATTCAGTCGATATAAGCCCGTTTATGTCATTAGCAAATATTGCCATCAAACTTTTGTGTCTTCCTTATTCAAACGCAGAAGTTGCACGCGTTCTTAGCTTGATGAATCTATTTAAGTCTAAAATACGTAACAGAATGTCCTGACATGCTTCACATAAAATTCATGTTGGGATACCAACTGATGTATCTTGGTTTAATTACTCTACGCAACAATGAAAATGCTTCGAGACAAAATAGCAGATCCTTAAATGTATATTTTCATCTGTTGAATTTAGAAGTTACAAGAAAAATTTCGAATTAGCTCTAGTTTTAGAGATATAGTGACTTTTTTATTTTCATAAATTACAGCAATATTGTATTGCATGCACTTCAAAAGTGACACAATTCAAGGAATGCGTTTTTGGATTAATAGTGCAAAGTTATTCGTCATATTGCTCTTCATACTGCATAAAAAAATCATACAATATGTATACTAAAGCTACTTTTACACACTATGTCGTTTTCCAAAAATAACTAATGCCCCCATTAATGTGTTTTAAATTAAATATATTAAATTAATTTCAGATATGATATTTGAAGCTCTAAAAAATATGAAACTGCAAAAAAATCTACAAAAATGTTGCTATTGGTGAATTCAATTTCTCTAAATCGAGCGTTTTGAAATCGACTCGATTTACAGAACAGGCAGGTTTATTTTTTTTAAAGAATATGTATAAATGTATATATATTAATATATATTTGCCGAATCACAAACACTATGTTTTGGTGCCAAAAATAATTGACTTGCAAAACAGCTGATGTCAGGTGCTTTGTCAGTTTAAAATAGAACACGGTCTAATTGAAAATGTTTACACTGTAAAAGCAGGCTGACATTTACAGAAGCAAATTTTCTTTGCTTTTACACACCATGTATGCATTTTGCAGTGGGAAATTTGACAAGCACACTGTAAAATTCATAGTGTCTAAAAGTACTTTAAACTCTTGAGGAGAAAATACACTTCTTTTTTTTCCATAAAGGTGTGAGTAAATTTAAAACTAAAACTCGTTTTCTGGAAAATCAGTATATTTGAGTTGTAGCACTTTCGCAGTCCTTTAATACATCAAAAATTATGTATTTTACTTTATGAAATGATCAAATACATATTATTTTTATATAAAATGAAAATTTTCAAATCTAGTGCGTTTTTTTAAATACTCGTTATTTTCCGTGATTCAGTGCTTTTTGAAATTTAAAAGTTGACAACGCTGCTGATATATACAAATATAACTTTTTAAATACTAAGTGTGTTCCCGTACTTTTTGGGTAAAGTTCGGTGTAATGAGAGCAAATACATATTATTCTGTTTGAGAGACAAAAATGTACAAAAGTACGGGAATGGAAAAAACCAAATTTCTATCCCGAAAAATTAGATGAAAGTGTTGCGAAAATAAACATAAAAACCAACACAATGATTTTTAATGCCATTTTTCAGTTTTAGGTATTTTCATAAATACATACAAATGTATTTTGCTTTGAATTTTGTTAAACAAGCAATTATTTCTTTAGTATTTTTGTTGCCTAAAATTATCAACCCTATCGCGAATGTTATGGGAATAAGTTGTTTGGGAGCAAACCTATATTCCCATTCCCAACACACTACTGGGTGAATATTTTGGGAGTAAAAGTGTCTATTGTGAATTATTTTTTATTGTGATTTATTTATCAGTGCTTTATAAATAATTTGTGTAAATACATACTTGTAAAAGGGAAATATACACATTTTGAAGAAATTAATAAAGTTTAACTGCGTTTTGTGGTGCTGGAAGACAAGAAGCAATCCGTAGATTGCAGCGAAAATACATACGCGATTAATCGTTAGAGGAAAATTTACTGGTTAGCAGCAAGATGTTCGCGGTACCACCCGTAGTGAAAATGGCTGGCACTTTGTCTAGCGCACATCTCCTTAACACTTGTAATCTTTTAATAAAATAGCCTAAATACAAATTACAACTTACATGTTCCCTTCTCGTTCCCATCGACACTTGTTGTGAACTTATTTTGTAAAATTATTCGCGGGAGTAAACATTGGCGATGCCACATTTTTTAAGTTTGTGAATTCGCACCCAAAAACTTTGCTATGGTAAACATTCACGATAGCAAATCAGAAAATTTCGCGATAGGGGTGTATAATTTTTCATTTGTTATTGTTTATTTTTCAAACATCTGATTGTTTTGCACTTTACACAATCTGCCCGAAAAAAAAATCCGGGCTGTTTCGTGCAAGAAGAAGATGAATGATATGTTCTCAAAAGCGCTCTCATTTCCCCAATTTTCGAGTAGTGCAAATTGGGTGCCCGCGGGCGCCCGATTTTGAGTACGGGAACACACTTACTATGTCGTTGTGAAATATATTTTGTCTGTTTTTCCTTTACTAAAAGAAGATTATTATTTTGTGTTAAAGACAAATGTTTTTTTATAAAAATTATTAAAAAATAATATTTTTTGTTCTAAGTTTTCTAAGTTTTTGTTAGTTACGGCATTCTGCGTTCTACGTAACGGTATACATACATGATTACATTCCAAACTTAGTTTTTTACAGAGTAATTGTCTATTTTTTCAATAAAACATAAATATAAAAAAATGCTTTATAACAATTTAATACAAGGTGTGTTTGCGTTCTTTTCCAGCATTCATTAACCATTTACTTTTGGATAGAAAGTAAAAACAACGTTGGAACTTGCTTTATGAAAACATACTATTTCAAAATTTTTACGTATGGGCTGTTGCCATACTACGTAACGAAATTTTCGCCGTTTGCGGAACCCCTACCCCCGCCCTCTTGTAACGTTTTTTAAAAATGTTTTAATACTAGTATGTTTGAACGTAATTTCAAGTGGACATCCAACCTACTGACCAACAGATGCATTTGATTGATTTTGGAGTAGCAAAGGGTGTACTTTACGAAATGCTTCAAGTAAGGGATTCTTTAGATTTGTCCTCAGATCACTCACGAACTATTGTTACCATATACTCACACGCAATTTCATCAACAATTTGCGGCTTAGTGATGAAGCCAGACGTATTAATTGGCTGAAATACAAAAAATATTTGAGTGTCCATTGCACGGAAAACACGCTGCTAAGATTGCCTGGTCACTTTGACGACTCTATTAGGAGGCTTGAGGAAAACCTTAAGTAAGCCGCTCAAGCTACTTCTACCAGTCAGCATGTTAGATATAATGGAATTTATTCTGCAGATGTGGAACGGCTTTTGTCTGAAAAACGAAGTACTCGAAGCGAGTGGCAACGTTATAGATCCCTTAGTTGAAAATTATCTTGAAGGAATGTTAAAAACGGCGTTATATGAATTTATTCCCCTAGTGTCGCATTCCCCCCAGGTCTGCTAGCTCGGGTAGTGTAGCCACTGCTACGTCATCCGCGTAGGGTACTGATTTAAATCTCATGGAGTCTAGTTCCACCAGTACCGAGTTTATGGCGATATTCCATAGGATAGGTGACAGAACACCCTGGGGAGTATCTCGCCTAACCGTTTTTTGAGTAGTTGTTTGCCCCATCGTAGAGGAAATTACCCTATTTGTCAAGAGTCCTCGGATGAAGCTAATTGTTGACCGATTAGGTTAGGTTGTACAGGCAGCTTACGATCACTTGGGTCCATGGTTGGTCCCTTTGTGTTGTTGACCGATCAATGTTCTGTCTTTCTAGCTCCATAATAATGGATTCAGGTCGTACATTGTTAAAGGCACGCCCTATATCAAGAAAGGCCACGAATGTATGTATATTCTTTGTTTGCCAAGGATTTTCAATGAACCCTACAAGCGATTGAAGTGACGTCTCAACTGATTTGCCGTTCGTATAGGCATGTTGGGAGGTTGATAGAAGGTTCGGAGAAATTGTTGATCTAAGGTGTAGATCAATTATCCGTTCCAGAGTTTTTAGGTGAAAAGATGATAGGCTGATGGGCCTAAAATCTTTCGGGTTTACGTGTGTAGTATTACCCCCTTTGAGGATAAAGACCACGGAGCATTTTATACATGCTATCGGAATATATGACCAATTTATGCAGGCCGAGTATATCCGAATGAGCCATGAAGTTATAACGTCTGCATTACGCTGTAAGTCAGCTGGAATAATGCCGTCGTGGCCAGGTGATTTGAACGGGCCAAAGTTATTGACGGCCCACAATATTTTTCCCTATTTAGGGTGATTGTGGCCGTGCTAGAATATAATGATTGTATGGTTGCAAGTTCTCCCGTGTAGGGAATGCAACCGGGAAAGTGTGTGTCCATCAGTACCTCTAGGGTTTCCTGGCTACTGTTAGTCCATCCGCCACCTGATTTCTTAATGAAATAGGGGACAGTTGGAAGAGTAGTCAAGATTTTGCGAAGGCGGCTAGTCTCAGAGGCTCCCTCAACATTGCTGCAGAAGGACCTCCATGACGTTCGTTTCGCTTCCCTAACGAGGTTTTTAAACCTGTTTAACCAGCCTTTGTAGGATGATCAATTACCCAGTCTTTTTGCCTCATTGAATAGTCTGCGGCTCTCCTTGCGAGCGCTTGCTATTTCAAGACCACCATGGTGGTTTTTTCTTCCCACGCAGTACACTAGGTCTGCATGATTCGGCCGTCGCTAAGTTTAAAGCATTTGTTAGACTGTCAACCGCGATATCAATGTCGTGCCTATCGTTGATGATTGGCGATTGTGTAAGAAAATCAGAGAGAATAAGCTGTTGCTCTTCCCAATTTGTTTTCTTCCTATTTGTTATGGGCGTAGCCCGATCAGTCAGTGAAGTGAATTCAATATAGCGATGATCAGAGAAATAATCATTTGAGACCTTCCATTTCCTATTCATATCTGTATGCGTAGAACTAACTAGCCTGATATCTAGAACCTCCTTCCTATTTGATATAACGAAAGTGGGTTCTGACCCGCCATTTGAAATGCCTAAGCTGTTACAAATAATAAAATCAAATAAAGACTCACCCCTTGTATTGGTGTCAGAGCTTTACCATACGACATAATGTGCGCTTGCGTCTGCTCCCAGAAAGACTGTCAAGTTGCGTTCGTTTCCCATTTGAATAGCGTCGCGAACGCGAATTCGTGTGCCATGTAGCTTGAGGTGACTATTATTTTGCCCATATCCGTCTCCCATGCTGCCTCTGGCTACTATGTATGCTCTGATCCTACCTGTATCATTCGCATCCAATAGCCTGAAGCCTTTTGTACCTAGTACGCGAACCATGCCTTTGTCAAGCCAGGGCTCTTGGACTAATGCGAGCTCCTCCCCTCTTTCTATAAGCCGGAAGAGCATTGTAGCGGATGCCACCTTAGAGTGCTGAAGGCTCAGATGATTATAGCCACCTAAATTTCTGTTTTTAGTAGGCAATATCTTTTTTTTAATTTTTTGTCGACAGCTAAATTTTATTACCATCGGAAAAGGAATTTTCTTAAGATTACAAAAACAACCACAACGATTGGCGATAGGTTCACAGATTTTGTTTGGATATGTTTAATAGAACTTTTCAGAGAATTGCGTCGTATAAAAATGTTTTATGTAATAGTATTGGACGTCGAAAATCAAGACTTCTAAAAATTTCAGCACATCGCTACAATTATTAATTTCACAATACGAGAAAAGAAGAAAAATTATTACGTATTACGGCACACTCGATTTAGGCTGGGTTTTTGAGATCTCAATTAAACTAGGTTTAGTTAATCTGAAAACAGGGCTCAAATCGTCACATCCGTGATCGTATCGGTAATCGTACTAAAATGAATTACGTGACACGTCTATTGTACAAACTGTATGGGATTACAGTACGTTCACGTATGTTATAATCCGAAAATGGCGTTTTTACGTGACGTGTTGTACGTTCACGGATGTGACGTTGTGAGCCCAGATTTGTGCCGCCATTACCAAGTTTGTATAAATAAAAATTTAGTTTTGCTTAAAAAATTGGTCTTTAATGAAATATTAAAAAAATTACATTTCGCTGGAAAAATCAGATTTTCAGACTACGTTAAACTAAGTTTAATCTTAATCCACATCTCAAAACCCAGCCTTAGAGTTTAAAGTGCAAAAATTACTAGAGAAACTTACAAGACTCTGTTACAATCAGCGTTCCCTAAAGCTAATGACATTTTTGAACCGATTCCATGGATTCTGCAACAAGATAATGCTCCTATTCATAATGACATAGTTATAAAAGAATCTTTTTAAAGGAAAGGTTTTATTTCAAACGCATCCGCCAATGAACTTTTTTCTAAACTAAGATTAATTTACACTGTTTCAATTTTCATACAAGGCAAGATTAATTCAAAACTAATAAGTTTTTGTGGTCAACTTATTTGCACTTATCTGGTAACCCAACAAAGTCATATGTATCTTAGGGAATTAAAATAACGTAGGTTTGCCTATGCTTTTCCGGTCACTTCTAAAGGATTTCCACGTTTTAAGTAGGAGGGTTGATACTATAAATTTGAGCGCATCTATTTTCTTAGAGAACGTATACTATATTGAGGCCGGCTCCTTGAAAAATGGTCCCAATGAAAAATGGCAACAAACTGAGAAATGAAAAATGGACCCAAACTGAAAAATGGTCCCAAAATAGGAAAAATGGCCCCGAAAATTTTTGTTGTTCTCAATAGAAACCATTTGGGGCCATTTTTCATTTTTAAGCTTGGGCCATTTTTCCTACTTGAGCAAAAATGGCCCCAAACTAAAAAATTATAAATTTTTTGGGGCCATTTTTCCTATGTTGGGGCCATTTTTCATATTTTATTTATTTATTTGGGGCCATTTTTCCTATTTTGGGGCAATTTTTCATTTTTTAATTTAGGCCCGTTTTTCTTATTTTTGGACAATTCTTCGTAAAACGAGCTTAAGAAATATTTCTGCATAGTCGGCCTTTGGCCGGGCTTAAAGTTTTTTCCTCTAGGTATATCGAAAAGCGGCTTCGCTGAATAAATATTCTTGCATAGCCGGCCATCAGCCGGGCTTAAGGGGTTTTTCCGCTAGGTATATCGAAAAACGGCTTCGGTGAGTAAAGATTTCTGCATAGCCGGCCTTCGGCTGGGCTTAAGTGATTTTTCCTCTAGGTATATCGAAAAGCGGCTTCGCTGAGTAAAGATTTCTGCATAGCAGGCCTTCGGCCGGGCTTAAGGATTTTTTCCTCTATATATATGTGTTCCTTTAACTCCCATTGGAGCATAGGGCGCCATTAGCGATTCGTTAGCAAATTTGGGACTTCGGAAGACGTGGATTGCTAGTCCTCGTCCCCTAGATTGGTGATAGGGCTGCTATCTGCGCGTCCAATCCCACGATGAAACCATGCTTCAGCGGCTTGTTGCCTACTTTCCAGAGACATCTCTCAGACACTCAGGATACATGGCTGTGGCGCCTTGTAACTCTAGCTAGCTTCGAAGCGGTTGCCCTAAAGCCATTGCCCGGGGAATACTTGGTCGAAGACCGGAAGTAGTTAGCTGCTTGGACACTTCAACAAAGGAATCGTTCTGGCCACTCCCAAGTGAGTGGCAATCAGTAACTTTCCACCTCTGAGAAGAGTCCCATTCCCAAGCGGCTTCGCTGGGTAAAGAATTGTGCATCGCTGGGTAAATAATTGTGTGGGCTTAAGAGTTTATTCCTCTAGGTATATCGAAAAGGGTCTTCGTTGAGTAAGGATTTTTTCATAGACACTTTTCGATGTACCGAGAGAGAAAAACTCTTAAGCCCGGCAAAAATCTTTACTCAGCGAAGCCGCCTTTCCGTGAACATTTTTTCCCGCTATCAGTTCTTAGTGAATGTAAATAAGGAAGAAGCTTAATAAAATAAATTGAAAATCAATGAAATGTTTGTTAAAAAATAAAAAAAAAATGCAGTGCTAAGAATTGGAATTACCTTTTTATTCCATGAGGAATCTAAATAAAATCAAATTGTTCGTCCAGTATTGCTAGATGCATCCAATGCCTTGGAGCACCCGAGCCATTGCAGGCAGCCTAATTCAATCAAATAGTCTTTTGGTGTTAAATTAAATTTCCTCAAGAGTAAGTAAAACTGGATTTTTATATATTTTGGACGCGATGAATGATTCTCTACAGACGCGGAAAAATCAATTGCTATTCCATCATCGCGGAATTTAGTTCATGTGTGCCGGGAATGTGCTGCATGGAGATAGTGTTAAGATAAATGTGGTAGTATTAAGATAAATGAACACTATTTACTGAGTTTGTTCTGAAAATAAATATTTTTGAGCTGTAATAATTAATCGGAAGGATAAAATAGCAATTCCATGATGTATTTATCCATTTCGCCTGCTAAAATAAAGTGAAAAACAGGGGAAAAGGGAAAAAATCTACATGAAAAAAATCATTCACGATAAGGGGAATTTTTAGATTTTTTATTCACGATCCCAAGAGAAGGGAGTGAGAAAACATTTCGAGGGAAAAAATATTCACGATAGGGGTGAATATGTCAAATAATAAATTTCTTAAAAACTCAATTAGGGTAATTTTGTTATTATACAAAATTACAGTGGAAGAGATTATTATTATTCAAAACTGATATTAACACTGCATAAAAAATTGGAAGTAATTTTTAAGGAACTATATTTTCGTTGCTTCCAAAGAATCTATATGTATTAAAAATATGCAGATAATTAGTAGAAACAAGTAAAATTTTATTTAATTCATAAAAAAAGTTATAATTTCTTTATAATTTTAAAAAATACTAGCCATGCTTAAAAAATCGATTTTTAAAGGACATTTCTGTGGTTTTCTTGAATAAGCGCGTATGTATAAAAACTAATTTTTTCAGGAGAGCCGAAATACTTTATTTTTAATACTACGGACTCTGTGTGATTTTTATCATATTTTTTGTACAGTAATGTAAACATATGTGGTAAGAAGTTGGTGTAAAAATTTCAGGCAAAAATTCCATAAGGATAAGATCCTAAAGAATAATAAAAAAACTATTTGCCAAGGACACTAAAAGTGTGTGCAGAAAAAAAGCTTATGTCGATAACAGTTTTTACATTGAACTAATTCAAGCACACAAGATTTTGTACCTGAAAAAAGCTTGCGTACAAGTCACTATGGTTCAGAGCTGTTAAAGATTGCAATCAATTTAATTGCAATCACATGATTTCATGTTAATGATTGCTAGTTTTGGATTGCAATCAAAATCGTAAATTTGATTTCACGATTTCACCTTGAAATCATTTCATTAAAAATGATTGCAATCAATTTTTTTAAATTAATTTCTACACAGAAAAAAGTTCATAATCTATTGTTCATATATTTTATTAATTTATAAATAAAAAACAGGAATTATTTCATACGCAATAAGAATTTAGTTTTTAATAAATAAATTTATGAAATCGAAGTTGCTTTGAAAAAAAATTTTCAATATTTTGACAACAAATTCTGAAATGTGTATTTTATTAACATAGTGACAAATACAGTTCGTTTCAAATAGCATAGATAATACGTAGATAGTTAACTGGCCTTCTGTCAAAAAAAATTTACAACTCTTCACACCTATGGGTATTTTGTTATCCAACACACTGAGAGAGGCAACTCAACACTCATCAGAGAGCGTAATTTTTGCACTTGAAAATGCACTAAAACTAATTTTTTTTGTACACAAAAGCACCATTTTATTTTATTTTATTTTTTTATTTGTTTCTTAATACATTTTATGTTTCTTCTATTTGAAATTTTAAAATATTTTTTAATTTTGTTGACATTTGTATGTAGAAATTTATCGATGTTTTGAACCATATTTTTCATTCAGCAGTATTGCATTTTTGTTTATATGTATTTGGGATAAAATTTTTTAGTACCAAATAGGAAAATTGTAAAAAAATTTTAAGCAAATCAATATTTTTTTAGTTTAAATGTATTAAAAGGATTCTAAATTCATATTTTCTTTAATTAATGAGAACTGTAGTTCTATATAACACCTAAAAATTCATGTTTAAAAAATAAAAATTTTGTAAAATACTTTTTGTACAACTAAGTATGGTTTTGGTGCTGTGTCGAATATTTTATTTTAAACCAATACTGATACAAAATGGTCTACTAACACATCCTTAGACTTAGGTTTTTGACAGCAGACTTAGGTTTTTGAAGTTTTAGTTGACTATCTACGTAACTATGTCAAATAGTCTGTTTCGCAGAAAGGAAAGAGTTGTGCCTAGTACAACAGGCTATACAAGTTCAATACTTGAATTTTTTGAAATATTTTTATTAAGAAATATGAATTAATTTAGGTAAAAATTCCTAACGTGAATGAAAAAAGTTTGGAAAAAAGTTTTCATTTTAGATTTATAGCATTTATGAAAAAATTCCTTGGATATAAGTAATTTTTTTTCTGTGTAAATCCAGTGATTGCAATCAAAATTAAATCAGAATCAAAATCATCGTTCTCTTCAAATGATAGGGCGACTTCCTAAACACCAAAATGTATTGCAGTGATGCAAAATCGTATGTGCTTTGTTGTTGTTGAAAACAATGTAAAGTCGCATGACTGCAATACATTTTGGCGTTTAGGAAGTCGGCCATACTCATTCTTCTAGAAATAAAGCTTAATCTGGTAATTAAAAAAACTGCATAAAAAACTGCTAACAAACATACGTTTTGGTACGTTTTCATACTATTTTGTTGTACTTAAACTTTAGTAGTGATTTCAAGGAAATTGATCGAAATCACATGATTTCAACAAGATTTGATTGCAATCAAATTGATTGCAATTAAATTGATTGCTTGCAATCAATGATTAACAAAAATGATTACAATCAGAAAAGATTGCAATCTTGACATGATTCCAGTTTAAAATCTGAAATCATTTTGAAATCAAAGAATGAAATTAAAGAACGAAATCAATTTGGTTAAAATCATTTGGTTGAAAAACCAAAAAATATTTCGGAAATGTGTTCAAAAGTAACAACACATGTGGCTATTGGTTATTTTCAAGAGAAATAAATTGCCAGCACGCAATTGCAAGTCGATTTAGTTCATTAGAGCTGAAAAATATTTGAATGAATTAAGAAGTTATGTTATTTTTAGAAAAAAAAATTCGGAATAGGTTCATGTTATTAGTGCAATTTTTGGTCCATGTAAAAGAGCATATAAAATAATTTAAATTGGCATCAATAATTCAAAGTCGACAGAAATTGACATCCGCGCTTATTCAAGAAAACCACAGATTTATCAACTAATATTATTCTTCTAAATATGTAACTTAATAGCTTAATTGTTAAAATTCTTCTAAAATTTATATTTATTAACTTAAATTTACATGAAAACACTGTTTTGCGTATAATTTCGCATAAAAAGAAACAAGTTGCGAAAATGAGTAATGGTAAAAATCATTATAGAACGTCGAAAAAGACATTTTTCCTAACATCGCTTCCAATTCAGTGATTGGTAATCGAAAAAGAGAACTTCTTGCAATGAGAAGCATATGTAAAACTAATTAGAAATGATCCAAATTTGCACTACTTCCGGATCGCAAATTCTACATTTTTATGACTTCTTTGAGTGTCTTTTTTTGCTGGGAATAAGATTTAAAAAACAACGAATTGAATTTAAATTGTCTGTAAAATTAACAAAAAATAAATAATTTGTTTACAAAATAACAGCATAAGACATTATTAGTATTTAAAATTGATATTAATAAGATTTAAAAAACACGAGTTTAATTTAATTCATGGTAAAATTAACCAAAAATAATTTATTTGTTAAAAAAAGCTCTGAAAAAATTTTAAAATGTATCGTACCGATGTAACGGAAAATCTGAAGTATCGCTGATATATCGGTATCGGTTATTTCCCTAATTATTTGTATGGGAGCCCCACTAAGGGTTGGAGATAGGGGCAAGTATGTTTTGAGAAAATGCTGGGAACAAAAAACTAATGGACGTTGTTCATACATATAACCTATTATTGAGACTTCTCTGCAGTTATGGAACTTCTTCGTCTACATATTTCTAGTCTCCATTATAAATTTTGTATAGGAGCCCACTTAAGGAATGGAGATAGGGGGTTGGTATATTCATATAAAATGTTGGGAAGGAAAAATTATTGGGGCTTGGTCTTGGTCTTACATTTTATCCCTCTAGGAATAACTCTGTAGCAGTTATGAAGTTTTTTATCGTGTTCAAATAGTGCTATCTGCTTATTTCAATGTTCGAATCGATAAAAATTCAAATTGTAAAAAGTGCTATCAAACATATATAGTCGCGAATATCAGGAATTGAAAAAAAAAAAATTAATATGCATAGGACTTAGACGTCGTGAACATTGTAAAATAAAGTTTAGTTATTACTCTTATAGTAAACGAAAAAACAGTTTTTTCTCTCTCCTGTAGAGTTGTGATCTTGCAGATATCACTATTTGAATATAGGCCCTCGATATATAAAGCCACATCCAAATACATATAAATTTATTACACTGCACAACAAAACGGAGGTTTTTTGAGTTGTTTAAATACAAATACCTGATCCTTATGTATTTTTCTCTCCTGATCACGATGGCGTCATTAGTTTTTCACTAGGAGCTATAGTCAGCATTTGCATAATTTACCCCACTTGTTGTATTATTCGCTTAATATTTCACAACTGGTCCTCCAAGCTTTAAAATACTTTCTGGATTATTAATGTACATAAAATTCTCTTTCATTTGGGTAGAGTCACATTGATGAGTATATCAGGATATCTTGCTGTTATTTCAAGGATATTAAAAATCGTGTGGTTTGGTTGTAATTTTGCTTTGGTGTTTTTGTGCATATCGTATTTAGTGTTTTATTCGATTTAAAGCCATAATAATTTTGATTAAATATCTCTAAAACCGTAAAAGTGAGTCTATACCTGATAAATTTGTGTCATGATAAATGTCAAATCGTTATCAAGCTAAAAATTTATCATGTATATACTTCATTTATTAGTGTTATTGCAGTGTCTTGGCAATTTTGTCAGAGCTCAAGCTCAGGCAAATTTGTCTTGATAAAAAACGCAAACAAACTGTTTGACATTGTAATTTATTTTGAAAAACTAACGTTTTTGCAACATTTTTACAAAAAAATATAAGATTAAAGAAAAATATAATTGTTTTAATTATAATTTGATGAGCAATTATTTGATCGTCGTCAATTATGATTGACAAAGAAAATGTCAGTTGTTTTGTAATCGTGGTGTAATAAGTTTACTGGTGGCAGCACGAGGGCAGATGTTTATATTTTGCGCTAGTAGTTTTGTGTATAAGCTGCGTCAAGTTTTTTGACAACCATTATTTAGTTTTGTTATATTTTTTGCCCTTATGCGGCCACCTGTATACTTATTAAACAATACAAATGCTGATTGATGAATTTATTTGTACATCGCCGTTTAAACACACGACACTCACACATATGCATTGATTGGCGTCTTTATTTGACGGTGGCCAGAGCCTTTTACGTTCAAGAAAACAGCTGATTACAATTTTCTTGTACAAATATTCTGCCGCCATAGTTTTTTGTTTTGTTTTTTACAACATTAGCCCTGAAAATTTTTTTAATTTTTCACTGAAAAATGTTCACGTTCCGAACACTTTTAAGCGTAGTATGCAGTTCTCACTGAAATTCAGGTTTGGAGTTTTGCATTTATTTCTACACGGAAAGATAATCGGGTAGAGTTTTGTTTGCATACACACAAATTTATATATTTTTTAATTTACAACACACAAAAACACTAAAAATTAGTTACAATGTACGAAAAATTAGAAATGTCAAAAATTCCGTGACCAAACAATTGTCTGAACATTAATTTTTGTTTCAGTTGACGGAAAAAAATCTCCACTTATTGTTATAACATGCCTGTAATAGACAATAAATGTCAAAATTCCGTGTATTTTCTTTTGGAACTGCGTACTAGTAAACGGAAATTTCTTTAAGGAATTTACCATCCTGAATTTCAGTTTGTTTATTTACACATACTTCTTAAGGCAGCCTGAATTTCAGGAAGAGCTGCATACTACGCTTTAGTCTGGGTTCGCACTATGAAATTTTCTTTCATGAAATTTCTGAAATTCTCTTTTAAAATTTCACTCGTGTCTGCACACTGAAAATTAATTTCATGAAACTTAATATTTTTGTTTGTTTACTTTCACATTATTTTTCTTCTTTGTCACTTATTTTGCACTCTAAAACAAATTTTTACTGTCACTACCATTAAAAGAATATAAAAACAAAGTAAAAACAAAAATAATGGTACACCCAACTTCATGTTGACAATTACGAATTACAATACAAAACAGAATTTCAGTGAACATGAAAGTGTGTACCCGACACCATTCTTCTCTCCCCTCTCACCAACAAACTGCCACTTTCATGAAATAAAATTTCATAGTGCGAACCGAGACTTAGTAATAATTATTAACAATTGTTAACAATTTTCAGTTATTGAACAGAGCTATTGCTTTCAACTTTCTTTCAAGTTGCGTGCAGCCTACGTCACATCTATCAATAAAACTGAGTTTTGGCAAGCAGTGTGTGTGAAAAACTTGAAAGGAAAACTTGATCGTGTGGCTGAACCAAATATTTTGAATAAAAACCTTTCCCTGTAAAATTTGGATTTTGTCGCCTACGTCTTTTTGGCGGTTATGGCTCGAAATATTTGTTTCTTTTGTTTTTTTTTTGACAATTTTATTTTATTATTTTTATAATTAAATTGTTTAATTAAGAAATCTGCTGGAAATAAATCATACTCAAATAATGATAATGTAATAAATTTAATATATATTATTAAATAGTTGCGAACTTATTATAAACTTGAAATACCTATTTGCTGAAAACATTTAAAGGCCTCCAAACAAAAACAAAGAAAAAACATTTACATACAAATTAAAAAAAATCCTCAAAATGAATTTAAAGAATTCAAAATTTTTTAAACGTATACAAATGCTGCGTCGTATTTCAAAGGAGAAAGTACGCCAGGAAAAAGAACATAAGCTTGTTGAATACGAATTGAAAAATGCTTTTTGTGAAAATTCTGGTTCTACTTCTTTGCAGCAAGATACTGCAGAAGAGCAAGCCAATTTAACAGAGAAATGCAATGATGTTGGCGTAAATAAACTTAAAAACAAAAATGGTTTAAAGTTTCAACCAAGAAACTTTTTAAATCAACAAACTAAAAATTCGATAATAACTGGTGACGGTTGTGCCCCAGTAAACGGCTTGATACATTTGAATAACAAATGTTATGAAATACAGTGCATTGTGGAATCATACAACAAGAGTGGCAGAGGTAGCACCCAATCGATACCGTCTATCAGGTAAATGTAAAACATTAAAATGAAATGATCTTTTTTAGCAAATTGCCCATAATATGGTAGAATGTACATATGCACGTATTTGTATACAAATAATTCTTGAAAAAAACGACTACAAAATAGGCGTGGCACCGCCCCCATATTTTATCATCATGTACTTTTACGAGAACTAATTGTGTATGCGAAATTTCATAAGAATCGGGTAAGTAGAAGTAGTTAAAATTAATATTTACTTTTCATGGGCGTGGCACTGCCCACTTTTCTCACCACAATGATGTATTGTAACGATAACTAAATGTATATGCAAAGTTTCACAAGAATCTTTTAAGTAGAAGTAGTTAAAATGCATATTTACTTTTCATGATTGTGCCACTGCCCACTTTTCTACACGGGAAGTCGTCGAAAGCTCTTCCCAAATTATGCATTGAATATTAGGAGTCTTCGGAATGGTTTATAAGGATGTGTGCAAAGTTTTATAAGAATCGGTTTAGTAGAAGTTGTTGAAAAATAATATTTACTTTGCATGGGCGTGGCACATCCCACTTTTTTGATCCTAATGTAGTATTTAAACAGAAGCTTAATGTGTGTGTACAGTTACATAAGAATCGGTTGAGTAGAAGTAGTTGAAAACGAATGTGTATTTACTTTGAATGGGCGTGACCCATCCCACTATTCAACGGGACCAACCTTGAACTACATCCTTTTGAATAGAGAACAAAATCCGAAATCGGTTCATAAATGGCGGAGTTTTGAGGGAACATACACATAGCCCATAAAGTCTGCGTTCACCCTTACAATTTTTATAAGTGATATAAAAACACAACATAAATATTTAATTCAAATCAAATTTTTTTTCATAAATATTTTATTTATATGTTTTAATTCAACGTACAAAAATTTTTTTTTCAAATTCTTTTTCATTGTTGGGATAACGGTAAAAAAGTGCCACACCAAGTAAATATATAAACCAAAAAGTCTGCGTTCAGTCTTAAAAAAATTATGAAAGCTTCAAAATTTATTAAGAAAAGTTATAATCAATATTTTGTTGGATAGCCACGATGTTTTAAGACTTCACTCAGTCTATTTGGCATTGAGTTTACCAATTTCTCAGTTTCATCAACTGTAATCTTCTCCCATTCTACCTGCATGACACTTCGCAAAGTTTCTTTACTTGTTATTGTATGCTGCCGAATTCTTTTCTCTAATAGGTCCCAAAGATGCTCAATAGGGTTGAGATCGGGAGATTGGGGGGGTGTTTTGAGCTGTCTTGGCGCATTATACAAGAGCCAAAGTCTAACAACTTCCGCTGTGTGCTTTGGATCGTTATCCTGTTGGAACCAAAACGTCGTTGATAAGTTGAGTTTTTCTGCCCTTTGTTTCAAATTATGTTTTAAAATGTTCAAATATCCCCATTTATCCATTGTCGACTCAATAAATTGCAGCTGACCTACACCAGAAGCCGCCATGCAACCCCACACCATAACTCCACCACCACCGTGTTTTACTGTACCAACAAGATTTTGTTTCTCAAGCGCAGTTCCTGATTTACGCCACACCATTTGACGGCCTTTTATACCAAATATACAGAACTTGCTTTCGTCTGAAAATATTACCTGTTTCCAAAATTCTGGTGGCTTATTTATGTAATTGTGAGCAAATTCAATACGCTTTCGTCTGTTCACAATTGATATGTACGGTTTTCGTCGGGCAACTCTACCATGATATCCAGCCTTACGCAATATTTTTCTAGCGGTTTCGGCACAAATAGACTTTTTGAAAGCCTGATTTACGTTTTCAACAATTTTAGAAGATGTAATCCGAGGATTGACCTTTGCCATATTGACTACTTTGCGCTCTTCGCGGGCTGACAATATTTTTGGACGCCCAGACCGCGGCTTAGATGTTAAAATTCCGGTTTCTTTGAAATTGTTTATTACGCGCTGGACAGACGAGTACGTTCTACCAATAGTTTCACCAATTTTTCGGAAGCTTTTTCCATCTTTCCACAATTTAATAATTATTTTTCGTTCTGAAACACTAATCTCTTTACATCTGTTTTCCATAGTTTTAAAGCTGTTACAACTTTTATATAAAATTCACAAATGAACTTGTTAAACGATTAATCATATTAAAAAAGAATGAAACTGAACAAAAATAAGAAAAAACTTCATAAAACTAACGGTACTATAATAACAAACAAAGTGAACGCAGACTTTTTGGGTGCTGTATTCACTTGTTGTTGCACTTACATCCCCTTATAACAAAAATGAAGAGACGAATCTGGATTATTGTTTTTGGTTTTTGTCGTAAAGAATGTAAAGAGCAAATCCATGAAAAAAAAATTGATTTCAATTCCATAGTTATTTTGCTTTTTTGTATCATTAATAAAAATGTGTGATGTGAACGCAGACTTTGTGGGCTATGTGTACATAAAAAAATACATGATAACCTTTCTCCTTTTTTTGAAGTCGGTTAAAAACGTTTAATCATTTTACAAAAGTCAGTTTTACTTCGTAAAATCTACTAGCTGTCTGGATAGCTGTTAAAACGAATTGTTTATGCCAACTCACCCTTTAATCATCGTATTTGAAAAGTTTTCAAAGTCGTATACAGTTAGCATTATTTTTAGAAGTTTTTAGTTATGTATTTGGCATTATCTAGCATTTTTGTCCAATAAATATCAAATGATATGAAAATTTCATAGAAAAAATACTCAATTTAAATGCAAGAGCAATGACAAAGACAAAGCTTATATGTGTTGAAACAGAACAAGCGTCGGTCGAAGCGACAACTTTCTCAATAATTTTATTACGATATTGCTTTTTCCTTTTATTTTCATTTTCTATACTCAAGTCAAAGGTTTTGTTAAAAAAAATAATGATAATTTATTAAATTATGGTAACTTTTTTGTGAGAGTGAGAGTTTTAAAATAAAAGCAAATGAAAATATGTTCTCAAAATATAATAAATTCTATTTCAAAACTGCTACATTCGACGCATTTAAAATGTCAATTTGTATAGAAAAACACGCCGGAGCTCTGTTTCATCACTATGATTGTATAAACCAGAGCCAGGCAAAGAGCAAACTAAATGAATGAGAAATAATTTGTTGCTTAATAGGGCATTTGCACTGTCTCGAAATCTAGTACTTACGAGATTTCGAGCTAAATCTAGTGGTTTTTTTAAACAAATTTCCCATACAAAACGAAATCTACTTTGTCAGTATATTTGGACGAAATCTACTCAAAATCTAGTATTTTTGTTTTCCTTTTACTACCCTGTACAAAATTTTTATATAAACAGTGAGTGAATTAGCTACGCTCTACAAAAATTTTCTAATAAACGTCTGTACCTTAGCTAAGGCAGCACTTGTTGGGTTACAGTTTAAGATAAATTTCAGTCAAAGTATTTATTCTTGGATACGCAATCTAGAAAAATTTAAAAAAAGCATAGAGTAAACGATATATATATTTCGAAAAAGATTTCAAATCAAATCTACTAGCAGCGTTGCCAGAAGCTTTCCGAAGAAAATCATCATTTGACGAAATAAAAATCATATCTTGATATAAAAAATCATCATGAATATTTTATTGCAAAATATTATTCAAAGAAAAGACAAACAAAAACTTTTATATAAAACGAACACAAAAACGCATTCTTAAAAGTTTATATGATATCCATACATTTACATATCCTTCTAGATGGGAGAATTATACTATTTTGGTAACCAAATATATAAAAGATTCTTGTACATTTTAATATATTGTTACGTTTTTAGTCCTTTACATAAAAACGGTTTTATTATTTTCACAGGATTCGTTGAATTGCAATAAAATAAAACACGGATATTTATTTTACAAATAAATTCTCAGTAACACTTTATTTATTACTTTAAAAACACGTACAACTAAACGCGATGTACACACTAACTATTCTTGGCGATGTTTACTCGTCTAAGTTTAAAAACACACTTCTTCATGTCGTCTGGCAGCCTCCCCTTATATAGTAAATTATAAAACCTTCTGGTAACTTCGCTAACTTTCTGGAATGTAGTTGTCTCTTTTTATCTTTAAGTATACGGCATGATCATTTGGTCTTGCTATAGTGTAGTGTATGTGCGTGTGTAGATGCATGAGATTTTTTCTTCTGTTTGTTTATCTTCGCACACACACATACTCTAATGTTCGCAACTTAAGCAAATTATGCTGTCATCAAGTCTACATCTCTTGCAGTTTAAGTTTAATGTCACTGTTTGTAATTGCGATTAAGCAGTCTCGAATAGTCTTGAAAGTTCTGGCTACCGTTTCCTGAAGATTCCGGAAACTTCCATTTTCCGTTATTTTGAATTCTATTGGCAGTTGTCGAGTGATGCCAAGTTTAATTGTGGTACTTGGTTGCCAGGTTTTGATTTTATTACAGTGATTTAGGGGTATAAAGCAGATAATGATCGGGTTGTCAGTTTGTGTCGTTACATTTGAATCTGCATTTTCATTTCGTAACACTGCCGCCCACTTAAGCCTGTTCGTCCCGAATAGGCACACAATCACCTTTTCCATAGTGCGCCAGTCGTTCCAGGTGTACGATTTTCATTTTGGACCTTGGGCTGTTGTACTTCTGTATCCTATAGACGACATCGTTCAACCTTTTAATAACCTTATACGGTCCATCCCAATGAGTCTGCAATTTTGGAGACAATCCCTTCTTTCGTTGTGGGTTGTAAAGTAGAACCAATTGACCCTCATTGAATCCCTCAGAATTTGCAGCTCGGTCATATCTAGCCTTCATCTTGTCACTGGCCATTCTAATTCGGTTGCGTACAAATTCATGTAGCTCATTTAAATTTTCTTGCTCTTGGGAAGAGCTGGTGCCTTCTTCACTTGTTGGTGTAGGCTTAACGCCAAATTCCAAATCACCAGGCAATTTTAATTCCGTTCCGAAGACAATTTTAGCAGGTGTTCGTGATGTCGAGTCATGTACAGCTGACCTATATGCCAACAAAAATTTGGGAATGTGCTCGTCCCAGTCCCTTTGATGCGCGCTTACCACTTTTCGCAGGTACTCCTCTAGAGTGCGATTAAATCTTTCTACCATGCCATCGGACTGTGGGTGCAGCGGCGTCGTTCTTGTTTTCTTTATCCCATATAATTCGCACATTTCCCGGAATATAGCAGACTCGAAGTTTCTACCTTGGTCAGAATGTAATTCTATTGGAACACCATAGCGACATACCCAGTTGTTGACAAATACATTCACAACTGTCCTTGCTTCTTGATTGGGTATGGCATATACTTCTGGCCATTTACTAAAATAGTCCATCACCACAAGAACATAGCGATTCCCGGCGTCGCTGACGGGAAAAGGACCTGCTATATCCATTGCTATCCGCTCAAATGGTGCACCTGAGTTGTACTGTTGCAGCTGTCCTCGACTTTTTCTTGCTGGTCCTTTTGCTGCGATGCACTGTGGGCAGTTTGCTATCCAGTCGGCTACGGCTTGTTGACACCCAACCCAATAAAAACGCTGTTTTAGCTTCTCCAGCGTTTTTGTCACTCCCAGATGACCGCCACTAGGACCATTGTGGAACTCGTGCAAAACCTTATTCATCTTGGAGGATGGCACAACTATTAGGTTGGAAGCCATTTTACCATCTGCACTTTCCCATACGCGGTACAAGCACCCGTTTATCAGCTTCAGGCTATTCCACTGAGCCCAATAAGATTTCACAAGTGGGCTTTCAGCTGATATTACATTGCGAGCAGGTCTTCTATTTTCCTCTTTGGCTGCTATAATTGTCGCCAATATGGTGTCGTTTCTCTGTGCCGCTGACCAGTCCTCATCGGAATCGATGTGCGTTAGCCGAACATCAATAACACATTCCTTCTTTTCGGCCTTAACACAATGTCTGCACTCCAAGCTGCAGGGCCGTCGCGATAAAGCATCTGCATTGTTATGCTTTACGCCCCTTCTATGCTCTATGCTGAAGTCGTAGCTTTGAAGACGTTCAATCCAGCGCGCTAGCTGCCCTTCAGGATTTTTAAACTGCAACAGCCATCTCAATGCAGAATGGTCGGTCCTCAGCGTAAAGTGTTGGCCATACAGGTACTTATGGTAGTGTTTTATGCACTCCAACACTGCCAAAAGCTCACGTCGTGTCACACAGTAGTTTCTCTCAGGCTTTGAGAGTATACGGCTATAATAGCCTATCACTTTTTCTGTGCCATTGACAACTTGCGACAACACACCTCCTATGCCATAGCCGCTCGCATCGGTATCAAGCAAAAATTTTTCTCCAGCTATGGGGTAGGCTAGTACTGGTGACGTACTCAGTAAATCCTTTAGTGTCTGGAACGCATTCTCCTGCTGTTCGCCCCAGTGATACGGCCTCGACTTCTTGGTCAGCTCATGTAAGCTTGCAGCGACGTTGGCAAAATTTGGTACAAAGCGTCTGTAGTAGGTACAAAGGCCCAGAAAGCTGCGCAGTTCATGAAGATTTTTCGGACGAGGCCAGTCCTTTACTGCTCGTATTTTATCTTCATCCGTTGAGATTCCGTCTGCCGTAACTCGATGGCCCAAATAATTTACTTCTTTCTGGAACAATGCACATTTCTTCACGCTAAGTTTTAAGCCAGCTGATGATATGCGTTGAAGAACTTCTGCCAAATTTTTGAGGTGCTCATCAAAAGTCTTTCCCATCACGACGATGTCATCAAGGTACACCAAGCAAGTCTTCCAGTGAAGTCCCTTCAGCACTCGTTCCATTAGGCGTTCAAAAGTAGCTGGAGCATTGCAGAGCCCGAATGGCATAACTTTAAACTGCCATAATCCATCGCTCGCGCTAAAAGCGGTTTTCTCCTTATCTTTCTCTGCAATCTCCACCTGCCAATATCCGCTTTGTAGGTCCAACGTGGAGAACCATTTCGTTCCGGCCAGCGTGTCTAAAGTGTCGTCAATTCTTGGTAGCGGATAACTGTCCTTCTTAGTAACGTCATTGAGCTTTCTGTAGTCAACGCAGAATCTCGTACTGCCATCCTTCTTTTTGACTAAGACCACAGGCGAACTCCAAGGACTTGAAGATGGCTCGATTACACCATTCCGCTCCATTTCATGGACGAGTTCTTTTACCTCATTCCGTTTTGCTAGGGGTACACTTCTGGGTGGCTGTTTGATCGGCCTCGCTTCGCCTGTATTTATTTCATGTTTCACTATTGCCGTTCTCCCTTGGCTTTGATCTTTCAAGGCGAAGACGCTGGTGTGCCTTTTTAGCAGCTGTTTAGCTTTATTTCTATCAGGAGCTGCCAATCCTGCTACCCACTTCCCCACATGCTCTTCAAATTGTTCACGTTCTTTTGCGGACATATTGTCTGGTTCTGGCTTTCGCTCGCAGTTTATTATTGCCTCTGGTGGAGTACATTGGCCCATAGCAGAATTTCCGTTGACGACTTTTTCGTTGCCTGATAAATTAAGTACTCTTATAGGGATCTTTCCTCCTTTGCAAGTTTTTACGAGGGCTTTTGCTGTTAATAGCTCGCTCTTAATTTCTGTTGGTTCTACTACCCACAACCGATTGTCCTCACAATCTCCCTCCATGCGTGCCCATATTACTGATTCAGACTGCGGTGGTATCGTCTGGTTTTCAATAGCAACTAGTTTCCCTACGTGCGTTTGATTGTCATATCCAACATCAAGCGGTATTTCAACATTACGCCAAATCATCACTTGTTGCCCCATATGCAGGTTGATGCCATGGTTTATCATAAAATCGGCTCCAATAATCACATCGTCAACAATATCGGCAACGATAAACACATGTTTCACGCTTATATTGGCTATAGTCACCTTTGCTTCAGTCTTACCGTAGACAGTGGCAGGCTCCCCAGTAGCTGTACGTAGTCTTATATTCCTTAAAGGTTCACACTTCCCCTTCACTATATCGGGCCTGATTATTGACTGCGACGCTCCTGTGTCTATGGTGAAGATGTGCTTTTCGCCGTTGATGTATCCACATGCAGTAAGGTTGCTATTTTTCTGCTGCATTACTGATATGGAGATTGTGGGGCCGTCGTTTGTGGGAGCTAGCTCTTGCCCCTTAGTGCCAGCTCGTTTTAGTTTAACGGGGACTCTTGTGTTGTTTGTTGGTTCACCCGTTTACTATTCCTTGGTGGCGAAACAGATCTGGCTCTTTTTCTTGGCACCTTGCAGTTGCGCTGGTAATGGCCGACTTTGCCACAGTTATAGCACTTAACCTTTTCTCTATTTTGACTTTCTGCTAGCGCCTGTATTAGTGCCTCTTTCATCTGGCTAAATAAATTGTCCTCCTTTTCAGCAACGACCTCCACATTTCGCACTTTGCATACCTGCGGTTTCCAAATCACCCTAGCAGTTTCCTGAGCTAGTGCAAATGAAACCATTTCCGCAAAGGTAGCCTTTTGTGTAGCACACACTGCAAGCTTGATGTCAGGATCACGGATGCCGTTAACAAACGCCTCTGTTTTGACGTGATCCAGGAATGGATGGTTTTCGCCTGGATACGTAAGCTGCACTAACCGCTCAATTTCCATTGCGAAATCTTGTAGAGACTCATTGGGCTTCTGTCCTCTACATCGCAATTCCATGCGGTATATATCTCGCTTATGTTCGCCACCATATTTCCGCTGCAGTGCCGCCATTATGTCATCAAAATTATTTCTGCAGCTCCGTGGTACGGTTTCAAGTACTTCTGCTGCGGCTCCTTTTAAGGCCAAAATCAGCTCTATGGCCTTTTCTTCACTGTTCCAACCATTTTTGCTGGCAACTGTTTCGAACTGGAACTTGAAGATGTTCAAAGGTGCGCTGCCATCGAAACAAGGCGTCTTTACTCTGCTGGAAGCCTCTGGAATAACTCTCAGTGGCCCTCCTTGACACTGAAGATTAACAATTTTTGCTTCCAGTTCATGTAATTTCTCGTCCACATCTTTTACATGCACTTCGACGCCGCCAATTTCTAGGCTATGGAGTTTGTTCTCTAGCTCTGAGAGTTTCTCGTCAAATTTGCTGACTTGTACTTCAATGCCATCTACTCTTCTATTTATGGCCTCAGAAATTTCTTGAAGTTTCTCATTTGTGGCCTTAGATGTTTCTTGAAGTTTCTCATTTGTGGCCTTAGATGTTTCTTGAAGTTTCTCATTTGTGGCCTTAGATGTTTCTTCAAATTTTTGCATCATAGCGGCGAACATTGTACTTAAGTCCATGCTGCTTGTCGTGGCACGAGTACATACCTCTATTTCCTCTTTATCCTCAAATTCGTATGTCCCGATGTCGATGCCACGCTGCTTGAACTCATCTATCAGCCTCTTCTGAAGTTCCACTTTATTGCCTGTTGTTGACAGTTCCAGCTTACTCAGCTCTTTTTTTAGCTGCTCAACTTTTAGCTCTTCAAACTTCATGGCTTCTATTTTTTTTTAATGTCCTTTTTATTATTATTAATGTCCTTTTTATTATTATTAATGTCCTTTTTATTAATTAATAATGTCCTTTTTTTATTTTATTAATTAATAATGTCCTTTTTTATTTTATTTTGCAATTTTACTTCTGACACCAATTGTTACGTTTTTAGTCCTTTACATAAAAACGGTTTTATTATTTTCACAGGATTCGTTGAATTGCAATAAAATAAAACACGGATATTTATTTTACAAATAAATTCTCAGTAACACTTTATTTATTACTTTAAAAACACGTACAACTAAACGCGATGTACACACTAACTATTCTTGGCGATGTTTACTCGTCTAAGTTTAAAAACACACTTCTTCATGTCGTCTGGCAGCCTCCCCTTATATAGTAAATTATAAAACCTTCTGGTAACTTCGCTAACTTTCTGGAATGTAGTTGTCTCTTTTTATCTTTAAGTATACGGCATGATCATTTGGTCTTGCTATAGTGTAGTGTATGTGCGTGTGTAGATGCATGAGATTTTTTCTTCTGTTTGTTTATCTTCGCACACACACATACTCTAATGTTCGCAACTTAAGCAAATTATGCTGTCATCAAGTCTACATCTCTTGCAGTTTAAGTTTAATGTCACTGTTTGTAATTGCGATTAAGCAGTCTCGAATAGTCTTGAAAGTTCTGGCTACCGTTTCCTGAAGATTCCGGAAACTTCCATTTTCCGTTATTTTGAATTCTATTGGCAGTTGTCGAGTGATGCCAAGTTTAATTGTGGTACTTGGTTGCCAGGTTTTGATTTTATTACAGTGATTTAGGGGTATAAAGCAGATAATGATCGGGTTGTCAGTTTGTGTCGTTACATTTGAATCTGCATTTTCATTTCGTAACAATATTATATAATTTTTTTTCAATTATAAATTTTAAGTAATAGTAAAAATTCGAGAAAAAGAATTAAGATCAGGAGCAATCCCTGAAATATATTAAAAATTGCCATGACGCTTAGAATATTTAAGAACACTTCCACCGCGAAAATGGCAAAACTCACGCACAAAATTATAAAGAAGCTCGGAAAACATAACTCGAGTAAATATCGAAAACATGCTGATATTCGCATAAAAGCATTAAATTGATCAATATCACTAAATGAGAAATGTATGATATTTTCGCAAAAGCTTTTTTAAATCACTAATGAAAGTCACAACAAATGCAACAAATATATATTAACTTATACATCTTCACGAGTTTCCCAAAAGTTGTAAATGTTAAAAGCAAGTATGAAAAGCATCATTTGGGAAAGAAAATCATTAAATCATATTTTGCTTTAAAAATCATCACATATATATTATAAAATCATCATTCTGGCAACGTTGTCTACTAGATTTCGAGACAATGTAAATGCCCTATAAGTGTGTTGGTGTTTAATTGCTTTTGGTGTGTATTTAACATAAAGTTCTCTTACTAAGTAAGTTCTCACTTGGCGTTCTCTTAGTTTTTTTATAAAGAGAAGTAACACAATCAGGCAATTAATGCATACCAGTTAATTAATTAATGTGTTACCTTCTTTGGGAAAGGGATAGAGTAGAGAACAGGTGATGAAGTGGGAGAGAGATAGAAAGCTTAATTCACTTACAACCCTGCTATTGCGCTTTTTTGTAGAGCAGTGCTGCAAGCCTCTCTGGTGTCAAGTAGAGGCATCGCGTTGTTTAAGCTGTGCAGTTATGTTATTATTAGCCGACGGTTCTGCTACAATGCCGACGAAGGAGGATGCTGTGAAGTGCATTAGGATATGTTAGTATTAATCGCTGCCGGTACTGCCAAAGTGTTCAGTGCTATGCCTTCATCACTTTAACAGTCTAACAGCAAGCCACACAATAACACACCAATGCACATGAGAAAAATGCATGATGTTGTTGGCTTGCCTGAAAGTAGTCTTGAACTCAAGACCTCAGGGTTTGTAGTCAAACGCGCTAACTACTCAGCCAACAGCACCCTCCTAATAGTAAGTTCCTGTATATAATTTTGTCAATAAGAATAAATGTTCAGTCTTCAACTATCATTAAACCACGTCGTTCGTTTGAAAACATATCATTGGCAAGATAAAAGTATAAATAAATGTACGTAATTATTATTTGAACTGAAAATGTGTATAAGTCGGAAGAAGACAGAGAAACGAATACAAATTGCATTTTCGTTGATAATACGTACACAGAACTTGCATGCAAGTACTTACATGTCTAAACGCAGGGTTAACCAAATTTTATGAGGAAATAGAGTATGAGTTAAACGGTAGAATAATATACTTTTTTAACTGAAAATATATATGTATATATTTTTAAAATTTTTTAATTTCAAATGTAATATTTGAATTTCAAAGGGAATTTTGAGTATCAATAGATTTTTTTTTTAATTTCAATTGAAATTTTTTTAAGCTGAATTGATATTTTTTTAAACTGAATTGATATTTTTTAATTTCGAATGAAAATTTTCTAAGTTCAATTGATATGATTTAAGCTGCAATCGAAAAAGGTATATAAATTTCAAAAATATTTCGGTCTAAATAATTTAAAAATAATTTATTTAATTTTTAATAAGAAATAATATTAAAAAAATATATATGTATGTGTTTAATTGTATTGCCTCAACCCTTATAAAATTGTAGACGCTGGTCACTAAAATTTACTAGAGAATCTTTGGTTCAAAAGTCTCCATATGGTCGTAAAATAAGTACATCGTTAATAGTGCTAAAATCTATTACTAGATTTTCAATGACAAGCCTATGTTATATGTCAATAGGCGATTACATTGGCTAGGTCAGTAGTAGTATTGACAATGTCACTAGTAAATCACTACAATTTCATTATCGGCATCGAGCGAGGAAATATCAATATTGTAGACTAGATCCCCTAAAATTTACTAGTGAATCTTTGATGCCAATGTCTCCATATGGTCCCAAAAGAACTACTTAGTCAGTAGTGCTTTACTCTACTGGTAGATTTTCAATGATAAGCTAATGTTAAATGTCAATAGGTGATTACATTGGCTGGGGCACACCTTGTCAGTAGTACTAATGACAATGTTATTAGTAAATCACTAAAATTTCACTATTCGCATTTCCTGCAGGGATACAAGGGGCTGTTGGCTCTTTCTAGCCTTTTAAGGCTCCTGGCGGGGATGGTATCTTTCCAGCACTCTTGCAAAGGTGTATTGATACACTGCTTTCGCCAGTTGTTCCTTTCCTTTTGCTAGGATGTACATGTTTAACTAAACTGAACAAGCAAACATTCACACACTACTACTGTAATTATCAATGATAATTCATACTAGAATAGAGAAATAATAAAATAAGATCAACACAAGACACAGAAAAGAGTGAATATCAATAACTATCAAATAAATACAGCTTTAAGAGTGCCAGTATGAATTGATTAAAAGTAGATGATATTCAACTCTCGTGAGCGAGCTAATGTCGCACTTTACTTAATTTATTTATATATCTTATGAAATTATATATTTTTCGAAACTAAGGAAATCTGTGCAGAGTGCCAGTATGAATTGATTAAAAGTAGATGATATTCAACTCTGGTGAGCGAGCTAAAGTCGCACTTTACTTAATTTATTTATATAGCTTATGAAATTATATTTTTTTTTTTCGAAATTAAGGAAATCTGTTCAGCTTTTAAAATTTTTGGAAGCTAATCTACAGAGGTTAAAAAATATTTGTTGCAATTTAATAGCGATTTAAAAACAAGCTTTTGCGAAAATGTCATAAAAGCATGTATATGTGAACAGTTTTCAGTGATATCGAAGCGGTTTTCTGATGTTAACTTGTTTTTTCGAATTTCTCTAGCTGATAGAGCTTAATAATATTTGAAATTTGTTCGTGAATTTTCCCATTTTCATGACGATTTTTATTCATTTTAAGGAGAAGAAAACATGCAAGCAAATCATATTAATGTATCGCTGCAAAAATTTTTGGACCATTTTATGGAAATGGACTAGTTACAACAAGGTCCTCTGTAATGCAACCATGGACCATGCCATTTGCAAACATGAACTTGTAGTTACTCGACAAGTGTTCGCGTTTTAACGATTGAAAATAACATATGGAATCGTTAAAATACGAATACTTGAGTGGTGCATCAATTAGTGACGTGGAGTAGTTTCAAAACTAGCCCCATGTAGGAGCTCTATGGATAGTTTTTGTGGTAGTCCTATGTAATGCAAAGCTGGACTACGTACCGTCATCCAGCCCTAAGACATTGCATTGTTAAATGGACCACGTTTATTGCCTATATTTCGACCAGTATTTAACTACTCCTGGTCCCTTGTGAAGTACTCTATGCACGCTGTATGAAGTAGTCGCTATTTTTACAGGGAAAGAGTGGGTTTTTGTTTTATGTAGTTTGCTCTAAAATTTTCATTGTTCAGCTTTGCTTTGAATAAAATTTAGAATAAAAAATTTGTGATGATTTTTTATACCAAAATATGATTTTTATTTTGTCAAATGATGATTTTCTTCGAAAAGCTTCTGGCAACGCTGCTGGCAATTGTTGTTTGCAACTTTTCAATGAATGTACTAAACCATAAAAAAAAATTTTCCTTTTCTTTGTGTTACACCGCTTTCGCACTAGCAAAGTTTACTTTGACGGGGCTCACACAGGGCAATTTTTGTTGCGCAACTTTTAATTCAGCCGCGAGAAAGACAAAGAAAGCAACACAGTTTATCTCTTTCTTTCTCCCAAAGTAAACTTTGCTAGTGCAAAAGGGGTGTTAGTAAAAATACTCACACGTACATATGTATATGTTTGACGAAAAAAATCTAAATGATTTTGATTTTCGTCCAACTAACATCAACCTATACATACATGAATTTGATCAAACAGTTTGATAAGTTGCCAAAGGCGTTTAAACGTAAAGGGTTTTTTTTGCATGTTGAAGTGCATCTGGTGCAATGAAGCGACTGACGGATACCTGCCATACTGTAATTACCTTTGTTAAAGTGATAAAATCGTCCCTACACGCAGGCCGTTAAAAAAATTTTCACTAACTGTTAGACTATATATATATTTTTTTTAAATGTTCCTCGTAGTGTTTTAATTTTTTTACAAACAACACGCGAAGCGATTATCTTGTCTGCGGAAAACACGCAGGAAATATGGTGGGAGTCTAACCCACGAACTCTAAACTCACAGCCTTTGATTGCTACCACTCAGCCATAGGCGATGATTTTAAAGCAATTTTTCCACATTTCCTTGTTTTTCTTGGCTTTATAACTCCAAAGAGGTTTTCCTTAAGTGTTACTGATGAAACAGAACTCTGCGCAACGTGTTTTTTCCATACAAATTGACATTTTAAATACGCCGATTGTAGCAGTTTTGAAATAAAAGTTGTTATATTTTGAGAACATATTTTCGTTTGCTTTTGTTTCAAAAATCTCACTCTCACAAAAAAGGTACCATATTTTCATAAATTTCCATTATATTTTTAAACAAAACATTTGATTTGAGTAAAGAAAAATAAAACGAAAAACAAAAATTTTAATCAAATCAATAGGAAATTTGTCGCTTCGGTTGTTGTTTTTATTACGGGCTTTTTTGCTCTCTGTCTGCTTTTCGGTCGTCATTACAGTCTTATTCTGTTTCATCACTTAGATTTGTTTCAATAATTATAAACATTTTTGATTATTAGGCTAAGGCTCGTAACGTTATACGTACACAGCAGAAGAGAGTAGCGCCACTTTCGGAAACCGCTACACTTCCATCGTCAGTGCTCACGTGTATTTTGCTTATCGCCACTTGTCAGGTAGCTCTGTTCAAAGTGATTTCAATTCTTATATATAACTTTTTCGTGAAAATTTAATACGAGAATTATATCACTTCAACTTGACATTAAACTGCACTCTCCCAGTGTTGCCGTCTTATTATTTTTCCTCATTCTCATTTTTCTAATTTTTTTCTCTACTCAAGTCAAACCTTTTTGGTTTATTTTATACTTAAGTATGTATATCACAGAAAAAAATAGACAAGAATTATATTCAATAAAACCATGTTATTAAAAAAAATATGAATTTCAATAACATTTATCTTTAACATAATAAAATATTTCGTCGTAAGTATTTCTTTTCCATGCCGGTTATTTCTTTTCTTTTTATACATAAGTACTTAAAACAAGTTGTATCCCATAAAAAAAATGGGATATGGCTCAGCTAGAGAGTGTATGCTTTACGTCCGGAAAGCCCGGGTTCGTATTCCAGCCATGTCAAAATTTTTTTAATTTATATATATATTTTTATTTTGAAATAATTTTGTTATCAATATAGGGGAATTCTTTATCACAGGAAATTTGAAAAAAAATTATTGAATACCGGGATTTTTGTTATCAAAAACGAAACTTATTTTTTTCTGTGATATGAACATGTAAACATGCGGAAAGCTCAAACCAGTAGCTAATTGTTTATTAATATGATTATTTCGAACGTATTTGCTTGTGAATCCAAATTTATTATTAGGCTAAGGCTCGTAACGTTATATGCAGGAAGAATTTGGCATGATTAATAAATATTCCAAGGACCAAGGGAAAAATTAACATCAACTTAATTTTTCTTATATATATAATCAATTTGGATTCACAAGTTCGAAATAATCATATTAATAACAATTTTTGTAGGTAATTTTGTCAGCTTTAATTATTTGAAGCTAAAATTTATAGCGTCAAAGCTATGAGTAAAAAACTGAAAAATTTCACTTTAAGGACCGCCAAGGACCAACTGTGTCAATTTTTAAAACTCGGGCAAGTATTTCCTTTGATTTGTCTAATTGGACAGGGCTATAAGCAATCGAAAAAGTTGCGGTAAGTTTGGCAAAATCTCCACACTTGTAAAAAACCTTTAAACTAAATTTGGTTTAATGTTGAATCTTTGACTTCTTGACTTTACCACCCTTATACGGTGCAAAGGTATAACAACCCACTTGACCAAGACTTTCGTCAATGATATCGATTTCGAATATATCTCGGACATTTATCGTGTAAAACTATCGAGAATGATACTCAAAAATGAATCGAAAGAAGTTTACCTGTTGCTCAGTTTTGTTTCAAAAACATTCGATTTCGAAGGTTCGTTAGCAATATCAAAAGTGAGCCAATGTCGAATAAATTTCGATATCGCAAAAAGGCAGGAGAAAAAGTAATTTTTTAAGATTATTATCTTTATTTTTTAGTTTATTTATTTTAATTTATATTTTAATTATTTAACTTATGCTGCAGTCAATCAGATTCGAACACGGTACCTCCAGACTAACAGACTAGCACACATTCACTAGGCTATTGTCACACATTCAATAAATTATCGAGAGAAGTTAGCTTTAGCGATCATTAGATTTTTTTAGATTCGCGAAGAAATATCGAATAGCTGTGTTTCGAAATTTCTTCGCTTTAGCGAACATTCGTTTATATCGAGTCTCAGGTCAAGTGGGAAGAGTTCTGAAGATGAGATCATGGTTGATCTTGAAAACAGCATGGTGTTCCACTCGTAAATTTAATAAATTTCCTAAGAATTACTTTAATTATATTTATATATGTACGTATTATTATGCGAATTTTTAATAAATCATAAATATTGTAGGAAATCTCGCGGTAGTATCTGTGTCAGCAATTCACGCTACAATTTAATTGGTAGAGTTGCCAAAAGCTTGGGTTTTAAGTTGACCAATGAAGATCAATTGTGGAATATTATGTGGACGGATACTTTGCCGGGCGTAGAAGTCTATAAAAACATGAAAAGGTTTCAACAAATTAATCATTTTCCCGGTATGATGGAAATCTGTCGCAAAGATTTATTATCAAGAAATTTAAATCGTATGCTGAAGTTGTATCCCAAAGATTATAAAATTTTTCCAAAAACTTGGATATTTCCAGCAGAGTAAGTAAATATGAAACATTAACAATATAGAAAATTAAAATATTGCTTTCGCATTAAAAAAAGCTTTGGTGAAGCTATAAATTATGCCAACAATCGTAGCAAACAGAACATGTTCATCTTAAAACCGGATTCAGGCGCTCGAGGACGTGGGATATGGCTAACAAGCGATTTAAAAAATATTTCGCCAACGGAACGTATGATCTGTCAAACATATATTAGAAGGCCTCTTCTAATAGACGGCTATAAATTTGATTTAAGGGTGTATGCCTTAATAACATCTGTAGATCCTTTAAGGGTTTTTGTGTATAACGAAGGATTGGCACGTTTAGCTACCAACAAATACGTTGAGCCCTCTATGGATAACAGCAGCGATTTGTATATGCATCTAACAAATTATTCTGTGAATAGAAGAAACTCTCAATACGAAATGTGTGAAAGTGATGATTGTGGCAGTAAACGCAATTTCAGTGCCATCAACAACTGGATGCGTCATAAAAATTGTGATGTAAAAGAATTTTGGAACAAAATTGATGATATCGTTATCAAAACAATACTCAGTGCTTATCCAATTTTGAAACATAATTATCATGCTTGTTTTCCTGCTCATGATAAGATACATGCTTGTTTTGAAATATTGGGCTTTGATATTTTAGTGGACTCAAAAATGAAACCTTACATATTGGAGGTTAATCATTCACCTAGTTTTCATACGAATGAGGTCGTCGATCATCAAGTAAAGAGACCTTTAATACGGGACACATTATCTTTGATCGGTACATTATTGGCGGACAAAAGGCAAATACTACGAGAGGATAGAAAACGCATTAAACAGCGTTTGTTAAGCTTTAAACTAGGAAATTTGTAAGTAAAAGCAAACATTTTTTTATACACTTCGTTCAAACTGAAAAGTTTGTATTATGATTATTAGTATCCCGCGGCCCTAGGCGGATTATAAATACAGCTGTTCTACTCTGCTTCCGCAAATTAGAGGCTCGTATGTCAAAATTTGTATATGTTGATATAGTGGCTGAGATGGCAGTTGTTATTGTAATCATGGTAGAATAATATACAAGGTAGTCCTTGAACGTCAGCTGATTATTTTTTTATATGCTTTTTTCGTGGTACGAACTGTCAAATATTGTGTATATGTGAGATAACTACGTTGCTCACACAGTACCACACGTTTGTTTGCTGCTTCTGTTATACAAACACACACATACCCTCTCTATTAATGTTTGACATTTTCTATCCCAAAATGTACATTAGTATTAGTTATGCGGCTACCTGTTATATTATTCTACCATGATTGTAATGTTGAAATTATTTTAGTATCCACCACCTGTATAAATCTGCCTTGCCGTGGGCTCCTAACTTAGCGCACGGGAGTACAGCTAATGGATATTTGCCATATCAAAATACAGCTAAATTTATAATTAATATGATGGATGGTATTAGGTTGCCTAAGGAAAATCGGTCAAGATATTTTCATTAGACGACTTTTTAACGATATATGTACCATTTTTTTATGAAAATGTTCAAGTCTCACCCGCCAAAAAGTAGAGGCTTGATGCCAAAAATTACTCTCAAAAAATTTCGCGCTCCTGGGACCACGCCTTCCTGTGCCGACTTGAAATTTGATTAAATTATATTTATACGTCGAAAATATGATCACGTCATGAAAAATTTTCTTTTAAAAAGTTTTTGTCTGTTAAGTTTTCAATAGCTTTTGCCTTACCAACTTTTATCTAAATCGTATATTTATCCTAATAAACAGCAAAATATCGAAAAAGCCCATAACTATTAATATAACAAGAAAAGCCCATAAACTTGCAAATTTCGGTAAAATTTTTCGTTCTCTAGAAATTGAAGTTATTTGGACCGCTGAGCACGAATCTGAACTTCAATTTTTTCATCAGTTTTAGTTTTCCATTAATACCGTTATTTCGAAAATGAAATGAATTTTATGAAAATGAATGAAATGAAATGAATGAAAATGAATTTTAGCCATGAACGCTATACTCATGAACAACGAATTTTGATTGTAAAAATTGACTATCAAAATGGTGAAAATTTTGCTGTATCACTTCGAATGAGCTTGGAATATCAACTCGTCGACGTTTGCAACAATTGCACATCACCAGAGGCACTTTGCGCAACATTTTGCATAAAGATCTTCATGTTCACGCTTATAAAGCTCAACACATCATCATTATTACGAGGAAAAGCTGCTCGAATTTTACGAAGTGATACAGTTAAATTTTCACCATTTTGATAGTAAATTTTCACAATTAAATTTCGTTTTTCAAGAGTGTAGCGTTCCATGGTTAGAATTTCCCAAGTTTTCTCTAAATAAATGCCAAAGGATGACAGCTCAATTCTTAACAACATTTCATAATTTTAAAGTCTATGTACTTCCTAACCTGAAATTTGCCCACCCTTTATTAGCATAATTGGAAATGGTTCGCCCTATTCAGTAAAAATGAAAAACCAAAATTCAGCAATAAAATTATCTTTAAGCTTAGCAAAAATTGTTTCGAAATCCGGCCATTAGTTTCAGAGATATCGTAAAAGTTTGAGCATACAAATTAAAAATTTCATAAGAAAATTTAAAAGGTGTCTCACTAAATTGTGAACAAAATCAAAAGTTTTGCACCAACTGCTACTTAAAAGGGCTCATCTTCCTTGCCATGTATTAAGCTACATGATACTGGACAAAATATGGAACCATTTATTTTTTATGAATTTTTAAACACTAAAATTACAAAAACAAAAAGTGGTGCTACTCTGTTCTGCTGTGTACGTTGACAAATTAAGTCGATGTTAGGGATGGGTAAGTAAAAAAATGTATCGATATATATCGATATCGATATATTTTTAAATATCGATCGGTATCGATATATATCGAATAAAAAATATCGATATATCGAAATATCGATATTTTTCAACAATGATTATTCATACGTAGTCCCCAAATTTTTTTTAAATAAAACAAAAATAGTACCTTTGTTATAAATAATTAAGATGGAAAGAGTTAATTTCCAAGATCCTTACTGTTCCACCACTATTTCATGGAACATACATCAACAAAATTACATTCAAAGAATGATAATTTTTCGAATAGACAAAATGTTATAAATAAAACAAAAGATTTTGTTAGTAATATTCTTTTTGATGAAGACTGTGCCGAAATGTTTTTAAAAATTGCACGAAAAACATAACCAAAGCTAAAAATATCGAATTTGATACTGTCGATATATTTGGAAAAAATATCGGAATTAAAAATATCGACGATATATATCGATATATTTTTAAGAAAATATCGATATTTTGGCCCATCCCTAGTCGATGTTAATTTATCCCTTGTTCCTTCGAATATTAATCATGCCTAGGGTTGCCATTTCCATTTTGAGAAAAGAGGACGGACAACAACCACAAAAAACGGGGACATTTGGCCCAAAAAAGAGGACAATATTTTTATGAATATGTAAATAAATTAAAAAGCACATTTGGCAATCAAAATAAGCGATGCCGTGTCATTTGAAATAACAACGACAATACTGTGCTTCCAACAATGCAAAAGTTTCGATCTAAGAGTGAATTTACACTATGAAATATTTTATGAAATTAGTTGCATGAAATTTTGTTTTATTGCTAGCGGTGTGGATAATTAAAACGGGTAGGAAAAATGTCATGACTTCAATTTCTTGAAATTATTTATAAAATCTTTGTATTGAGTAATTGCCGAAAAAATATAAATTTCAGCGTATAAACAGACGATGAAATACGTAGGAACTTTAATAGAGAATTAAAAAAAATAATGAAAAAATGTAGGAAAGTATGGATACGCTTTTTGGCCGATACGATACCGGTACTCAGAAAAAGTATCGCCGATACTGATACGCTTAGTGAATTTAAATTAAAGGTAAAATAAACAAAACAGAAGTTGAGTTATTTTTTGTTATTATACAGCATTGCAGGGATAAAAGTTATCAGTATTTAAAATCATTGGCGCATGCATACTCACAGTCCTAAACAAACTTTACTTTAAAAATTTAAAGCTAGTATTGCCATACAAAATATTGGTTGTAAACTCTTAAAGTATACTTTCTTTTGACTATGATTATGCGCCAATTGAATACAATTTTTGTTTAAAAAACAAACCATTCTCAAATTTTTCGACGATTTCATAAGTATGTTTGAACAAATCATCAGTAGAAAATTATCTCTTAAATGCGACCGAACTCACTTGAAAACTAAAGCCGATAAACAATTGCTTTCTAGTTTATCGGCCATGTCACAGAGTTCAATTCCGTTCGGAAACGAAATTCAACAACCCTAATATGTCAAGCCCAAACTGGAGCATACCGCGCCATAATAGCGCCGCCAACAGTCTGGACACCTGACAAATTTCCGTATTTTAGTTTTCTTTTTTAGACACCAGCTGCTACAAAAATGTGGTAGGTTGAATTCCGTTTCCGAACGGAATTGAACTCTGTGACATGGCCGTATGTATATGACGCCATTGCGCCAGAAAATAAGCGGATGTGTCTCTTTAGATGTACTATAATTGCTTAGGTATTTCTCTACTTCTTCTTTAGAAGAATTACGGGTTAGTCTGGACAAAAGCTCCAAAGCCTACTTTTTGTAGACTTAACAGAACTTCTACGAGGTGTAAGAGTGAACGCGTTAGCAATAAATAGTGGTAGAATATAAAGCTACATTAAGGTGAACTAACTCAACGAGACGAGTTTTTGATATAGAAGTAGTAGACTGAAATACTCGTTATTTTTTAACGAGGATCATGCATTGTGGATAATCATAAATGTTTCAGTACCAAACCATCAAATCTTTCATAAAGAACCAATACCAAGTAAATCACTAATTTTTGCGATTTCGATCTATGCTCCCTTTCGGGTAGTTTTTGATGCATTTAGTGACGAAGAAAATGGGGAAATAGATATTACTTCAGATGACAGTGATGTTTTGAAAGAAAAGACTTTCGAAGAAACTTCAATGCTGCTATTAAAAAAGCACAAAAATATTGATAGTTTACACAATGTTCTCTTCTGTTCAGAGCGAAAGGCTTTTCTCAACCACTGAAATTGAGTTACTTAAGTAAGGAACGGATTGTGAGATGCAACAATAACTACATTGACTATTTTAAAAAGCCATTGAAGAATATAAAAGTACAAAATTTCTAAGGGCAGAGAATTTTCATTGTATACCAAAAAGTAATGGACTGAGTTTAGTGTTATAAGACTGCTCTTTGTCAGAAACATTTATCCTACACAACCTTTTAATCGCTCTTTGGATCACTGATGAATGATCAGAAATAAAAGTACTTTGATTTCAGTCCATCAGTGATTTTACTAATTATTTCTACACAGAAAAAACTAAATTTCATTTTCTGTAAAGGAATTCAATGAAATAGAAAATATTTTGTCTAGGAACGGACCTACAAACAAATTTGTAAGTATAGACAAAAATATGTCAAATATTTCATTGAAATACGTGTTTTTTTTCAGTGAACAAATTGTTTAAATCTATAAAATAATTTGTCTAAAAATATTTACAAATTGTAAACAAAACAATTTACTAAATCAAAAAAAAATTTTTATGGATTTTCTGAAAAATATCAAACAATATTTTTGTCTGAACTTATAAAACAATTAGTCTAAAAATACTAACAAATAATAAACAAAATTGTTTACTTAATCAAAGAAAAATATTTACTGGATATTTTGTAATATATCAAACAAAACTTTTGTATGGGTCATTATCGTCATCATCCATTAAGCATTTATGAAATTTCACTTTGTAAAATGTGTTCAAGTCTGAATGTTTATCTAAAGACTCTAAAAAATGAATGAGAATTAAGCAACGACATTAACGAATTGATTACTCAAAATTCTTCAGTAAACATACTTGGTACAATTGCATTCCTTTTGCTATCATTGTTGTTGCTGTTGTTTGTGTGTATGTCGTCATCGGTGTTGTTTTTTTACAGCACAGTTTTTCTTGTTGTTTTTTGGTGTTTGCGTTCTAAATAAAAGTCAAACAAACAATTCATAGATTATGGAGAGAACATTTACTGAAAATTAAATTTATTTTTAGAAGAACTTTTGTTTGAACATTTTTTAGTGATAATTTTTTCTGTGTACCTTAAGGATTTGTTATGCGTAGTTCCATCATTGGCTTATCAAGCTCTTCACATAGTTTAGGAATAAAAAGACGTCTCTGTATTTTTCTTAGCAATCATCTTGTTATTTTCATAATAAATGATGTATGCTGCGAGTGAATCGATGTCCAATATGTTGAAGAACAATGCTACTGGCCACCTTGAACTTCGCCGCTGACTTGTTTATTTGCTAACCATTTGATCCATAGTGTCAACCCAACTTTTATATTTATTATAAAAATTTATATCATCGCGTTCCTTTTTAATATCGTCATTTACAGCTTTATTTTTTTAGGTACAGCTTTATTTTTTTAGGTACATAAAACCACATTGATACTTCCAATGAAAAATAAGAACTGTCGTGTATAGATCCCTTGATTTATTTGCTGCCATGATACAAAAAGATTCTATGACAATAACTACTTTGCTAGGGGTAGAGTAGAAAAAAAATTATCTATGCGGGTATCATTAATTTTACCAGTGTAATTTATATCCTGAAAAGGATACGCAATTTCAGGGTCGCAAGTCCACCATTTACTTCCATGAAACTTTTGATTATTAAAACAGTACAGTATATGAGCAGTGTCGGTAAAGTTGGGTATTAACACAAGGGTTAAACAAAAACTATGATCAGAAGTCTGGAAATTTGTTGAGTGTTGACCTGTGTAATCTCCAACTTTTTATGAAAAGTATGAAAAATTAAAAAAAAACATGCAACTGTTCAATCGTAAAACTAATATGTGTATGTATTTTAAATCCATTTAGATCTCAAAAATCCAATGCCGCTGAGGTAAGTCCCCCAGCGGCGAATGTCACAAGTAACGCAAATATTAAATGTCCAGTTAGCGCAGTGGCACAACAAATAGATTGGGAAGAAAGCCATTTGGGAGATTATCGTCGGATAATGCCACCATATGATCCTGTCAAACTGAATTATTATGCACAATTTTACGCTCAACAAAATGAATCATCAATTTTTGCTCAAACAGCAGTAAGTAAAAAACGTGAAGAAGTTTCTAAAAAGCTACGCAAAGAGTTGGAGGAAAAAAAACTAAAACAAACCGAAATGTTGAGACGAAAATTGTGTGTAGTGAACTTTGAAGAGCGTCAAAGAAAGCGATCAACTATATCACGGATGACAATAGAGAAACAGAGATTAGAATTGATGCGTTCACATGCATATTGGTCACCATGTTTTATATCAGCAACAGAGGAACGTTTGCGTGTCGCAGATATGCTAATGAGAGCCGACATGTTGAGGGAATTAAAAGTTACCGAAACGGTATGAAAAATTAATTTGTTTGTTGGTTTGGGGAGATGATAAAATTTCTTTCTAATTACAGATTTATGAACTTTTTTATAATTCTGGCAATCTAACCAAATCAGATATTGACGAATTTCCTCATTTCTATCGCCGTCTTGAGGGAGGAATAAAAATCTAGATTATCCCACGTAACATATTGAAGAAATTTTTGTATCTTGGTATATTTATTTTTAACAGTTTTTTGTATTATATGAATATTCTAGTACAAGCTTATTACTGTTATTTCCTGTTTCAATATTTTTATGCTTTTTATTCGATTTGAAATCACACGATTTACAAAAAAGGTTGTTTCTTGTGTATTTTGATTCAAAAACAAAGAACACATTTCTATATCGTCACCAGCGTTGCCATAATTAAAAAAACTACAAATTTAGACAAAAACTGACTCACGTGAAAAAACTGCACATAAAAAATCGAAATAATCAGTCTGTTCATATAATCCAATATGGATTGGTTTGGCATCATTTTCTCTACGAACCCGGTTTATTGCGTTCATGAAATCCGTTTGTACTTAAATTTGGGAAATTTCCATTCAGGAACGGAATTAATTGTTCTTGAATTACAGTTCAGGAGCACTCAATTTATGCATTTAACAGCTAGAACACATTTTTCCTTAATCTAAGGACTAAATATAAAACTTTTTAAACGGCATTTTGAATTTTGAATGAAAATAAACTCTTTTTGAACAAAGCAATTCCGATATGTTTTCATGAACCCCAATCACAACTGGAATTGGATTGAAATTCGGTTTCAATTATCATGGTTTCAATATATATATGTATATGATATATATAATTTATTTCAAATATTTTTATATTAAAACATAAAAACTAAGGAGTAACGAATACCGATACCGATATATCGGCGATACTTCACATTTTCCGATACATCGGTATCGGTGATATTTTACTGTCGATACGACGATACTTTAAAAAAAATTTATGAGTTTTTTTCTGACAAATTATTTATTTTTTGTTAATTTTACTATGAACTAAATTCATTTCGTTATTTTTTAAATCTTATTAATATCAATTTTAAAAATTAATAATATTTTATGCTGTTATTTTGTAAAAAAATTATTTATTTTTTGTAAATTTTACCATGAATTCAAATTCAATTCGTTGTTTTTTAAATCTTATTCCCAGCAAAAAAAGACACTCCAAAGAAGTCATGAAAATGTAGAATTCGCGATCCGGAAGTATTGCTAATTTGGATAATTTCTAATTAGTTTTACATATCCTTGTCATTGCAAGAAGTTCTGTTTTTCGATTACCAATCACCGAATTGGAAGCGATTCTAAAACAAATTTCTTTTTCCGTGTTCTATAAATGATTTTTCCTCCAGGAAAAAGGATAAAAAATTACCCATTTTCACAATTTTTTTTAATGCGAATTTAAACTCAAAACTGTATTTTCATGTAAATTTAAGTGAATAAATATAAACTTTTAGAAGACTTTTAATAATTAAGCTATTAAGTTATTTAGAAGAATATTAGTTGATAAATGTCCTTTAAATATCGATTTTTTAAAACGCATGGCGATTATATTTTAAAATTATACAGGAATTAAACATTTTTTCTTGCTTTTCTACTAATTATCTGCATATTTTTAATACAGATTTTTTGGAAGCAAAGAAAATGTAGCTCCTTAAAAACTACTTCCAATTTTATATATTAATAATTTCGTACACTGTAGTTTTGTATAAGAAAAAAAATTGCACTTGAGTTTTGTTAATCTAAACTTGAACTCAATTTCAATATTCGTACCGGTATCGGTATCGGCGATATTTATTTTTAAATATCGGTATCGGATCGGCAAAACGGCGTATCGTTACATCCCTGATAAAAACGTAACACAAAAATTAAAAGAAGAGTTATTCCACGTAAAACGGCCCTATGCAAGGAAAAAATAGTTTTTTTATTTTTAATAAAAATCTCTCAATTGATGTTTTTTAGAGCATGACAATTATAGAAAAAATAGAAAATTCATTATTTAATATTTTTTAAGCAATTTGGGGCACTTTGAAATGCCCAGCTAAAAAAGTCATATATGATCCATACATGAACTCGCATATATGATTTGGATCCGAAAATTGAGGGTATATGGACATATATGATCATATATAACCATATATAGCGATATATTTTTCATATACATATAATACTCTTTTTGTGCTTATTTAAAACACGTTAGCTAATTTATACATTCTTTTATTTAAAAAATAAAGTTTTTTAAACATTTATAAATAGTTTACAATATATACATATAAGACACAATATGTAATTCTAAATTCGAACACCTTGCATCAATTGCGCCGTCTACCAATCCAATATTCTGCGAGCCCATCATCTTAATAGATATATTGGATATACATATCGCACTAGTTCCTCATAAGGGGTCAACTCAAAATGTTTAAAATTTTTTGTAGAGGCAAAATACTGGGGGGTTATTATGTATTTCGATTCGAAAGAAAACATTTTCGAAACACAATGTATAAGGTATACAAATACGAATGATTTTTCCTTTCGTATCGAAATACATAATAACCCCCCGTTTTTATTTTACTCTACTACTTTATCACAAAGAGGGAATAGTGCATGTTTTGGCGAAGGAGTAGAGAAAATTATGTAAGCTTTGTACAGTGGGTAGATGTGACCACTGTATATCGATTTCTGGCAAAAAGTGAAAATTGCAAAATTTTGCGTTGACCCCTTTTAGAGGAGCTAGTGCGATATGTATATTAATAGTCATATATACATAGTATGTACGTAACGACCCTAGCATGTCGAACTATCGAATGTGCAAAATGAATTTTTTTAAATTCGTTGTCTTGTTCCTCCATTGGGTACGACAAGCCTCCTTGCAACATCTTGAATTCATAGAGTATAGAATCACATAGAGTATAGACATCTCAATAAGAAATACCTTTGGATTTAAAAAATTGCGATCTTAGAAAATCGCAGATTTTGAGTTTACAACTGATGCTTTTTTGTGCCCTTCTGAAAAGTATCGATTTGCATATTCAAAAATTAGAAATGGTAGGGACGATATACTTGCTAATATCACTCAATCTTATATACTTACAGTTCAAATTGAAAATTTATCTCCACACCCGATAATCAGAATCTTTCTTCACAATTTAATTTGGTTATTATCCTTTAAATTTGATATAGTTATTATTTAAATAAATTATTAAAAATGACAGACTTACGTGTTCAGTTCGATATTCTTTCAAAAATTGCACTTGCATGAAATTGGTCTCCTTAAATAAACGTGCTGATATTATATGAATGTATATAGATATTTATTTCAATAAAATTTGTATTTTTCCATTAATTTTTATTTACATTTTGAAATAGTTTGTCAATTTTTAAATAATTTTTATATATTTTTTTAAGACTCAAATGAATATAACAGCTTTGTACAACCATTAATATGCATCTTGTATGTATATACACATACATACATATGTACACATGTATAAATATATTACTATTTTTAGCTATGTGTATATGTATGTACAGTATTTTTCGGTTAATTGCACATCAAAATTTGCACAACTTTTTGTTCAATTAACCGGGGAACCAATTAGCCGATACCCGCTTAATTGAACAATTCGTTCAATTACAAGAATCCCGTTTAATTGAACAGTTTGTTCAATTACAGAAATCACGCATAATTGGAACTACTAATGAATTAAAAGAAATCGCATATGTGCACTTTAAGTTATTCAAAATAATTTTGTTTTACCTTAAACGAAAAAAATGGAAGTAACAGAAAAAAATGTACATATATGTGTATACGCAGGTATTTATTATTGTAGGTACATATGTATGTACTATTAAATGCACTATTTATGTGCACATTAGTTTTACAAAAAAATAAAATTTAGTAAAATAAAATTAGTAGAGATGCCACCCAGTGTTTTTCACAAATGATGTCAAATATGTATGTGCAAAAATGCCAGATTATTTTTCAATAATAATGCAATTAACCGGGTAGAAGTAAGAGGAAATTTATTTTTGATGACATGAATTTTGAACAAATTAAGCGGGAAAATCAATTAACCGGGCTAAATTATGCGAGGAAATTTACATGTGTTTTCGTATGCAATATTTTTTTGCCCGATCATGTGGTTCAATTAAGCGTGGAAACCAATTAACCGTAGGGTCAATTAACCGAAAAATACTGTATATGGTGCCTTTTATAAGGGTTCAATTAAAAATTTGTTCGTATATGTTGTCATATATGACTAAATTCGCAATATATGGGTCCATGTATTATGAAACCTTTCATATATCGGCCTATATATCATTCATGTATGAGAAATTCATTCATGTATGGTGTTATACATTTCCATATCTGAATTCATATATCTACATATATATTCATATATTGCCAATATATATTTCATATATAACCTTTTTAGCTGGGTGATCATCCACGAAACATTTTGCTCTCCCCCTTTGTATATTTAATATTTATTTCAGACTTTTTTTTCTTTCTCATTATTAATAAAAACCCTTATCTCTGAAAAGAATATACTTTTTTCGCTTTTTGTTGAATTTAAAAAAATACTCAGCTAGAGTATTCTGCTGTCTATAACACTGGTTCACAAAAAAAAATGCACCTCAAAAATTAGATGTTTTTAAGCTACATTGGGGATGCTGGTCACGAATATGGCATTAATTTATTTTTCTTAAGAACCGTTTTCGAGATATTCGCGAAAAACTTGTTTTTTTTGCAGTTTGTAAAGATATTTCCAAAAATCTTGAGTACGGTTTACTTGAATTGAGCAAGTTTGGCATTGTTGCATAGATATGTTTCTCCGCTTTCAGTTCGAATTTATACTGTGTTGATCAGATAAAAATTCACTGAATTACAAGCCTTTACATTTGAAAAAAATTAAATTTTTTGCGTTTTTTCAAAATTTACCATTTTGAAATGCACCATTAAAGCAAACAAAAAATTTTAAATTTTTGTTTTGACCCATATCTGAAATAAAATTTTGTTCCCAACGAGCAAAAAGTAAAATTGTTAACATCGGGCAAAAATTTAGAAAGTTACAATCGATTTAGTGAAAACATCCGAATTTAAATTTTAATAAAAAAAATTTTTTATGGTGTATAAGAAAAATGCCAGTGGGGCGGAATTAAATATTTTGGAAATATATCAACCATTTCTAACTCTTAAGTCCGATCAGTATAAAATTTTACATGGAGATATCAAAGGAGTGTTCTTATTTCTCAGGTTCAGAGGTATGAAGTGCAAAGTAGTGCACTTCGGTCATGTAAAATTGTTTAACGCTTGTCATTTCTCTGTTTCTCACTCGATTCCTTATATACCTTGTAAAGATCTAAAAAAGTCTTTGGTTAACAAATATCTTGTATAGTTAGTGAGGTATACTCATTTTAATATTAAAATTTCTCTATTTTTCAAATCCTTGGTCAAGTATTTTTAAGTTATCGGATCCAAATAACAACCAATTGTCACAATTATTTCTTTGTTACTTACATGACAAAATTTCGAATAGTTAAAAAAATAGTTGATGAAAGTATTCTTTCAGAGTAGGAAAATACACAATCTTTAATTTGAAAATTGAAATATTTTGAATTTATGACAATTTTTGGCCAAAAAAGCACCATAATTGTTTTCTCTACAAAATTTTTTTCTCAAGGATCAAATAATTATTACATACATGTCTAAAAGGTGTCTTCACAGACATGATTTTAGAAAAACAACTTAATCGAATTTACTATTTTTGGTGGGCATGCACCCTTCTGAAATCGACCATTTTTGAGATTTGTTGGAACTTTCTTAGGAATTCTAATGATTGTCAGAAGCAAATCATTGTTTTCTATACTTGCTGAGTATTAGCTACATAAATGTCTATATAACTGCAAAATTTCATTGGAAAATATCAATAATGAACGATTTTATAGCATTAAGAAAAAATTTAATATGCACAAAACACTATATACCACCATTTTTCCACTTGTTTTGCCGTAAGTCTTTCACAAAAAATTTAAATTATATAAATCTGAATACAGTGTTGAAAACTACATATAATTTTAGTAACTTTGATATGCAATATGTCGACCTTTCTTTTTCAAACGAGTAAAAGTAATGGAATGGAAGCAAAAACTCGTACTGACCTGAGGACCAAGGAATGAAAATTAAAATTTTGATGTGTTCACTAAATATGTTCTAACTTTCTCATATTTGGTCCAATGTAACTAATTTTAAGCTTGCTATATTTGGAACAAAATTCTCTTTAAGATGTGGGTCTAAAATAAATTTTAAAAAATTTGTTTTGCCCTACTGGAGCGTCTTAAAATAGTAAATTAAAAAAAAAAACGTGTAAAAAACAAAGTTTTTTCAAATCTAAAGACCTGTAACTCATTGAATTTTGATCCGATCAACAATGGACGAATATGGACTGAAAGAGGAAAAGCATAGCTATGCAACAATGCTCAATTTGCTCAATTCAAGTAAACAGTACTCCAGATTTTTGGAAATAGCCTTATAAACAGCAAAAAAACACGTTTTTTGCGAATATCTCGAAAACGGTTCTTAAGAGAAATATATGAATGTCATATTCGTATTCAGTGATCCCAAATTACCTTAGAAAGCATTTTATTTTTGAGGTGATCGCAAAAAGTTGAAAATTTGTGAACTAGTGTAATAGAACGGATAGCAATTAATTTAATGTGCTATTATTTTCTTATGATATATTTTTATACTATTTATGATAATGAAATCAATAAACAGTTTTATTTCTTCGAATTTTTTAAATTCTCGTATTATGTCACACCCGTCGGTCACACCCGTCATATTTTAAAAATAGTTTTTTGTTAAGAAAACAGATTTTTTGTCAAACAGTTAATACGTAATACAGATAAAAACACGTTGATCAAACAGCTATACCAAAATTTATGTCTACGTTATAGTAAAAATTTTACGGAATTTATGCTGAAATTCATAATTCTTTAAAACTAAGATTTGTAAGGTCACACCCGTCGCAGCTTTCTGACGACCATTCTGAGCAGGAATCGTGTTCTTTCAGGGTCTAGCCGTTATTCAACGACTATAAGCTTAATGGCCTTGCGAGTCGCAACCTTTCTTTAAGTAAAACATTTGATATTCTTTATTTATAACAAAAATATGTGTAAAGTGGTCACACCCGGCTAAATGAAATTACTCAGAACTAAGGTTCGTAACGTTTAAACTTAATTTTTCACATTCAACAGGGTCACCTGACAAGTGGTGATAAGCACAATACACTAGGGATCGATAGATCGATATTTTCTTAAAAATGTATTGATATATATCGTCGATATTTTTAATTTCGATATATCGATATTTTTTTCCAAATATATCGACAGTAGGGGCTGTACAATTTAGCCGGCCAAGCCGGCTAATTTTGTATCTGTTACTTGACGATTTATAATAAATAATATAACATAATATATGACCGGCAGAACATGACCGTCCGAAGTTGAACGACCGAATGTGATTCGCCGTATACGATCGGCAGGTGACAGACCGAAGCCGACAGGCCTAAATAGGCCTTGTGAAGGCGACGGGTGGCAGGGTGAAGTCGATAGGAGCTTCGTTCCTACCCGGTGCCCTATAGCACTGTACGTTTTTAGAGTTCCGTACACCAAAAGTGTCAAGGAACCCTATTGTTTTTGTTACGCTGTCTGTCTGTCACTGGCTGTTTTCTCGCGAACCGTAAGAGCTACGGACCTGAAATTTTCACAGAATATGTAAAACTTTTGCCGCTAGAGTAAAAATCCCTAAACCTTAAAAATCACCAAAACTAAAAAAAATCGCAAAAAATAACGTTAAAACGCAAAAATAACGAAAAAGTCGTCAAAACGAAAAAAACCGCCAAAACTTAAAAAAATCGCTTAAACTAAAAATATCGTCAAAAACGAAAATAGTCGCAAAAAAACGCTCGAACTGAAAAAAAATCGAAAAAACAGAAAAAAGTCGCGAAAATCAAAAACGCTCCAAAACTGAAAACAATCGCCTAAACTAAGAAAATCGCAACACTGAAAAAATCGGCGAAACTAAAAAAATCGCCAAAACTAAAAATCGCCATAACTGAAAAAGTGCCTAAAATAAAAAAATTGCCAAAATCGAAAAAAATTGCCAAAGCAAAAAAAGGTCCAAAACTGAACAAATCGTCAAAAGAGAGAAAAATCGCCAAAACCGAAAAAATTTTCAAAACTGAAAAAAGCTCCAAAACTGAAAAAGATCAACTCAAATAAAAAAAACTCAAAACTGAAAAAATCGACAAAAGCCGAAAAAATCGCCAAAACCGAAAAAAATCGACAAAACCCAAAAAAAATCGCCAAAAATGAAAAATCGCTAAAACTGAAAAAATCGTCAAAAACCGAAAAAAATCGCCAAAACCAAAAAGATAGCCAAAACTGAAAGAGATAGATTTTTGGCGACTTTTTTCATTTTAAGCGATTTTTTCAGTTTTGGAAATTTTTTCGGTTTTTGGCGATTTTTTCGTTGGGGCGATTTTTTCATTTTTGGCGATTTTTTGCATTTTAGGCGCTTTTTTTAGTTTAGATGTTTTTCGGATTTGGCGATATTTTCACTTTTGGCGATTTTTTTTAGTTTTGGAGCTTTTTTTTTTGTTTTGGCGATTTTTTAGTGTTGCGATTTCCTTAGCTTAGGCGATTTTTTTCAGTTTTGGGATTTTTTTTTCAGTTTTAGAGACTTGGCGTTTTTTGCGATTTTTTTTTTCGTTTTTTTACGATATTTTTAGTTTAAGCGATTTTTTTAAGTTTTGACGGTTTCTTTTGTTTTGACCACTTTTTCGGTTTTTTTGTCGATTTTTTTAGTTTTGGTGATTTTTTAGGTTTTGGCGATTTTTGTTTATTGTTGCAGTGGCCAAAGTTTTACATATTTTTCATTTTCTATACTCAAGTCAAAGGTTTTGTTAAAAAAAATAATGATAATTTATTAAATTATGGTAACTTTTTTGTGAGAGTGAGAGTTTTAAAATAAAAGCAAATGAAAATATGTTCTCAAAATATAATAAATTCTATTTCAAAACTGCTACATTCGACGCATTTAAAATGTCAATTTGTATAGAAAAACACGCCGGAGCTCTGTTTCATCACTATGATTGTATAAACCAGAGCCAGGCAAAGAGCAAACTAAATGAATGAGAAATAATTTGTTGCTTAATAGGGCATTTGCACTGTCTCGAAATCTAGTACTTACGAGATTTCGAGCTAAATCTAGTGGTTTTTTTAAACAAATTTCCCATACAAAACGAAATCTACTTTGTCAGTATATTTGGACGAAATCTACTCAAAATCTAGTATTTTTGTTTTCCTTTTACTACCCTGTACAAAATTTTTATATAAACAGTGAGTGAATTAGCTACGCTCTACAAAAATTTTCTAATAAACGTCTGTACCTTAGCTAAGGCAGCACTTGTTGGGTTACAGTTTAAGATAAATTTCAGTCAAAGTATTTATTCTTGGATACGCAATCTAGAAAAATTTAAAAAAAGCATAGAGTAAACGATATATATATTTCGAAAAAGATTTCAAATCAAATCTACTAGCAGCGTTGCCAGAAGCTTTCCGAAGAAAATCATCATTTGACGAAATAAAAATCATATCTTGATATAAAAAATCATCATGAATATTTTATTGCAAAATATTATTCAAAGAAAAGACAAACAAAAACTTTTATATAAAACGAACACAAAAACGCATTCTTAAAAGTTTATATGATATCCATACATTTACATATCCTTCTAGATGGGAGAATTATACTATTTTGGTAACCAAATATATAAAAGATTCTTGTACATTTTAATATATTGTTACGTTTTTAGTCCTTTACATAAAAACGGTTTTATTATTTTCACAGGATTCGTTGAATTGCAATAAAATAAAACACGGATATTTATTTTACAAATAAATTCTCAGTAACACTTTATTTATTACTTTAAAAACACGTACAACTAAACGCGATGTACACACTAACTATTCTTGGCGATGTTTACTCGTCTAAGTTTAAAAACACACTTCTTCATGTCGTCTGGCAGCCTCCCCTTATATAGTAAATTATAAAACCTTCTGGTAACTTCGCTAACTTTCTGGAATGTAGTTGTCTCTTTTTATCTTTAAGTATACGGCATGATCATTTGGTCTTGCTATAGTGTAGTGTATGTGCGTGTGTAGATGCATGAGATTTTTTCTTCTGTTTGTTTATCTTCGCACACACACATACTCTAATGTTCGCAACTTAAGCAAATTATGCTGTCATCAAGTCTACATCTCTTGCAGTTTAAGTTTAATGTCACTGTTTGTAATTGCGATTAAGCAGTCTCGAATAGTCTTGAAAGTTCTGGCTACCGTTTCCTGAAGATTCCGGAAACTTCCATTTTCCGTTATTTTGAATTCTATTGGCAGTTGTCGAGTGATGCCAAGTTTAATTGTGGTACTTGGTTGCCAGGTTTTGATTTTATTACAGTGATTTAGGGGTATAAAGCAGATAATGATCGGGTTGTCAGTTTGTGTCGTTACATTTGAATCTGCATTTTCATTTCGTAACACTGCCGCCCACTTAAGCCTGTTCGTCCCGAATAGGCACACAATCACCTTTTCCATAGTGCGCCAGTCGTTCCAGGTGTACGATTTTCATTTTGGACCTTGGGCTGTTGTACTTCTGTATCCTATAGACGACATCGTTCAACCTTTTAATAACCTTATACGGTCCATCCCAATGAGTCTGCAATTTTGGAGACAATCCCTTCTTTCGTTGTGGGTTGTAAAGTAGAACCAATTGACCCTCATTGAATCCCTCAGAATTTGCAGCTCGGTCATATCTAGCCTTCATCTTGTCACTGGCCATTCTAATTCGGTTGCGTACAAATTCATGTAGCTCATTTAAATTTTCTTGCTCTTGGGAAGAGCTGGTGCCTTCTTCACTTGTTGGTGTAGGCTTAACGCCAAATTCCAAATCACCAGGCAATTTTAATTCCGTTCCGAAGACAATTTTAGCAGGTGTTCGTGATGTCGAGTCATGTACAGCTGACCTATATGCCAACAAAAATTTGGGAATGTGCTCGTCCCAGTCCCTTTGATGCGCGCTTACCACTTTTCGCAGGTACTCCTCTAGAGTGCGATTAAATCTTTCTACCATGCCATCGGACTGTGGGTGCAGCGGCGTCGTTCTTGTTTTCTTTATCCCATATAATTCGCACATTTCCCGGAATATAGCAGACTCGAAGTTTCTACCTTGGTCAGAATGTAATTCTATTGGAACACCATAGCGACATACCCAGTTGTTGACAAATACATTCACAACTGTCCTTGCTTCTTGATTGGGTATGGCATATACTTCTGGCCATTTACTAAAATAGTCCATCACCACAAGAACATAGCGATTCCCGGCGTCGCTGACGGGAAAAGGACCTGCTATATCCATTGCTATCCGCTCAAATGGTGCACCTGAGTTGTACTGTTGCAGCTGTCCTCGACTTTTTCTTGCTGGTCCTTTTGCTGCGATGCACTGTGGGCAGTTTGCTATCCAGTCGGCTACGGCTTGTTGACACCCAACCCAATAAAAACGCTGTTTTAGCTTCTCCAGCGTTTTTGTCACTCCCAGATGACCGCCACTAGGACCATTGTGGAACTCGTGCAAAACCTTATTCACCTTGGAGGATGGCACAACTATTAGGTTGGAAGCCATTTTACCATCTGCACTTTCCCATACGCGGTACAAGCACCCGTTTATCAGCTTCAGGCTATTCCACTGAGCCCAATAAGATTTCACAAGTGGGCTTTCAGCTGATATTACATTGCGAGCAGGTCTTCTATTTTCCTCTTTGGCTGCTATAATTGTCGCCAATATGGTGTCGTTTCTCTGTGCCGCTGACCAGTCCTCATCGGAATCGATGTGCGTTAGCCGAACATCAATAACACATTCCTTCTTTTCGGCCTTAACACAATGTCTGCACTCCAAGCTGCAGGGCCGTCGCGATAAAGCATCTGCATTGTTATGCTTTACGCCCCTTCTATGCTCTATGCTGAAGTCGTAGCTTTGAAGACGTTCAATCCAGCGCGCTAGCTGCCCTTCAGGATTTTTAAACTGCAACAGCCATCTCAATGCAGAATGGTCGGTCCTCAGCGTAAAGTGTTGGCCATACAGGTACTTATGGTAGTGTTTTATGCACTCCAACACTGCCAAAAGCTCACGTCGTGTCACACAGTAGTTTCTCTCAGGCTTTGAGAGTATACGGCTATAATAGCCTATCACTTTTTCTGTGCCATTGACAACTTGCGACAACACACCTCCTATGCCATAGCCGCTCGCATCGGTATCAAGCAAAAATTTTTCTCCAGCTATGGGGTAGGCTAGTACTGGTGACGTACTCAGTAAATCCTTTAGTGTCTGGAACGCATTCTCCTGCTGTTCGCCCCAGTGATACGGCCTCGACTTCTTGGTCAGCTCATGTAAGCTTGCAGCGACGTTGGCAAAATTTGGTACAAAGCGTCTGTAGTAGGTACAAAGGCCCAGAAAGCTGCGCAGTTCATGAAGATTTTTCGGACGAGGCCAGTCCTTTACTGCTCGTATTTTATCTTCATCCGTTGAGATTCCGTCTGCCGTAACTCGATGGCCCAAATAATTTACTTCTTTCTGGAACAATGCACATTTCTTCACGCTAAGTTTTAAGCCAGCTGATGATATGCGTTGAAGAACTTCTGCCAAATTTTTGAGGTGCTCATCAAAAGTCTTTCCCATCACGACGATGTCATCAAGGTACACCAAGCAAGTCTTCCAGTGAAGTCCCTTCAGCACTCGTTCCATTAGGCGTTCAAAAGTAGCTGGAGCATTGCAGAGCCCGAATGGCATAACTTTAAACTGCCATAATCCATCGCTCGCGCTAAAAGCGGTTTTCTCCTTATCTTTCTCTGCAATCTCCACCTGCCAATATCCGCTTTGTAGGTCCAACGTGGAGAACCATTTCGTTCCGGCCAGCGTGTCTAAAGTGTCGTCAATTCTTGGTAGCGGATAACTGTCCTTCTTAGTAACGTCATTGAGCTTTCTGTAGTCAACGCAGAATCTCGTACTGCCATCCTTCTTTTTGACTAAGACCACAGGCGAACTCCAAGGACTTGAAGATGGCTCGATTACACCATTCCGCTCCATTTCATGGACGAGTTCTTTTACCTCATTCCGTTTTGCTAGGGGTACACTTCTGGGTGGCTGTTTGATCGGCCTCGCTTCGCCTGTATTTATTTCATGTTTCACTATTGCCGTTCTCCCTTGGCTTTGATCTTTCAAGGCGAAGACGCTGGTGTGCCTTTTTAGCAGCTGTTTAGCTTTATTTCTATCAGGAGCTGCCAATCCTGCTACCCACTTCCCCACATGCTCTTCAAATTGTTCACGTTCTTTTGCGGACATATTGTCTGGTTCTGGCTTTCGCTCGCAGTTTATTATTGCCTCTGGTGGAGTACATTGGCCCATAGCAGAATTTCCGTTGACGACTTTTTCGTTGCCTGATAAATTAAGTACTCTTATAGGGATCTTTCCTCCTTTGCAAGTTTTTACGAGGGCTTTTGCTGTTAATAGCTCGCTCTTAATTTCTGTTGGTTCTACTACCCACAACCGATTGTCCTCACAATCTCCCTCCATGCGTGCCCATATTACTGATTCAGACTGCGGTGGTATCGTCTGGTTTTCAATAGCAACTAGTTTCCCTACGTGCGTTTGATTGTCATATCCAACATCAAGCGGTATTTCAACATTACGCCAAATCATCACTTGTTGCCCCATATGCAGGTTGATGCCATGGTTTATCATAAAATCGGCTCCAATAATCACATCGTCAACAATATCGGCAACGATAAACACATGTTTCACGCTTATATTGGCTATAGTCACCTTTGCTTCAGTCTTACCGTAGACAGTGGCAGGCTCCCCAGTAGCTGTACGTAGTCTTATATTCCTTAAAGGTTCACACTTCCCCTTCACTATATCGGGCCTGATTATTGACTGCGACGCTCCTGTGTCTATGGTGAAGATGTGCTTTTCGCCGTTGATGTATCCACATGCAGTAAGGTTGCTATTTTTCTGCTGCATTACTGATATGGAGATTGTGGGGCCGTCGTTTGTGGGAGCTAGCTCTTGCCCCTTAGTGCCAGCTCGTTTTAGTTTAACGGGGACTCTTGTGTTGTTTGTTGGTTCACCCGTTTACTATTCCTTGGTGGCGAAACAGATCTGGCTCTTTTTCTTGGCACCTTGCAGTTGCGCTGGTAATGGCCGACTTTGCCACAGTTATAGCACTTAACCTTTTCTCTATTTTGACTTTCTGCTAGCGCCTGTATTAGTGCCTCTTTCATCTGGCTAAATAAATTGTCCTCCTTTTCAGCAACGACCTCCACATTTCGCACTTTGCATACCTGCGGTTTCCAAATCACCCTAGCAGTTTCCTGAGCTAGTGCAAATGAAACCATTTCCGCAAAGGTAGCCTTTTGTGTAGCACACACTGCAAGCTTGATGTCAGGATCACGGATGCCGTTAACAAACGCCTCTGTTTTGACGTGATCCAGGAATGGATGGTTTTCGCCTGGATACGTAAGCTGCACTAACCGCTCAATTTCCATTGCGAAATCTTGTAGAGACTCATTGGGCTTCTGTCCTCTACATCGCAATTCCATGCGGTATATATCTCGCTTATGTTCGCCACCATATTTCCGCTGCAGTGCCGCCATTATGTCATCAAAATTATTTCTGCAGCTCCGTGGTACGGTTTCAAGTACTTCTGCTGCGGCTCCTTTTAAGGCCAAAATCAGCTCTATGGCCTTTTCTTCACTGTTCCAACCATTTTTGCTGGCAACTGTTTCGAACTGGAACTTGAAGATGTTCAAAGGTGCGCTGCCATCGAAACAAGGCGTCTTTACTCTGCTGGAAGCCTCTGGAATAACTCTCAGTGGCCCTCCTTGACACTGAAGACTAACAATTTTTGCTTCCAGTTCATGTAATTTCTCGTCCACATCTTTTACATGCACTTCGACGCCGCCAATTTCTAGGCTATGGAGTTTGTTCTCTAGCTCTGAGAGTTTCTCGTCAAATTTGCTGACTTGTACTTCAATGCCATCTACTCTTCTATTTATGGCCTCAGAAATTTCTTGAAGTTTCTCATTTGTGGCCTTAGATGTTTCTTGAAGTTTCTCATTTGTGGCCTTAGATGTTTCTTGAAGTTTCTCATTTGTGGCCTTAGATGTTTCTTCAAATTTTTGCATCATAGCGGCGAACATTGTACTTAAGTCCATGCTGCTTGTCGTGGCACGAGTACATACCTCTATTTCCTCTTTATCCTCAAATTCGTATGTCCCGATGTCGATGCCACGCTGCTTGAACTCATCTATCAGCCTCTTCTGAAGTTCCACTTTATTGCCTGTTGTTGACAGTTCCAGCTTACTCAGCTCTTTTTTTAGCTGCTCAACTTTTAGCTCTTCAAACTTCATGGCTTCTATTTTTTTTTAATGTCCTTTTTATTATTATTAATGTCCTTTTTATTATTATTAATGTCCTTTTTATTAATTAATAATGTCCTTTTTTTATTTTATTAATTAATAATGTCCTTTTTTATTTTATTTTGCAATTTTACTTCTGACACCAATTGTTACGTTTTTAGTCCTTTACATAAAAACGGTTTTATTATTTTCACAGGATTCGTTGAATTGCAATAAAATAAAACACGGATATTTATTTTACAAATAAATTCTCAGTAACACTTTATTTATTACTTTAAAAACACGTACAACTAAACGCGATGTACACACTAACTATTCTTGGCGATGTTTACTCGTCTAAGTTTAAAAACACACTTCTTCATGTCGTCTGGCAGCCTCCCCTTATATAGTAAATTATAAAACCTTCTGGTAACTTCGCTAACTTTCTGGAATGTAGTTGTCTCTTTTTATCTTTAAGTATACGGCATGATCATTTGGTCTTGCTATAGTGTAGTGTATGTGCGTGTGTAGATGCATGAGATTTTTTCTTCTGTTTGTTTATCTTCGCACACACACATACTCTAATGTTCGCAACTTAAGCAAATTATGCTGTCATCAAGTCTACATCTCTTGCAGTTTAAGTTTAATGTCACTGTTTGTAATTGCGATTAAGCAGTCTCGAATAGTCTTGAAAGTTCTGGCTACCGTTTCCTGAAGATTCCGGAAACTTCCATTTTCCGTTATTTTGAATTCTATTGGCAGTTGTCGAGTGATGCCAAGTTTAATTGTGGTACTTGGTTGCCAGGTTTTGATTTTATTACAGTGATTTAGGGGTATAAAGCAGATAATGATCGGGTTGTCAGTTTGTGTCGTTACATTTGAATCTGCATTTTCATTTCGTAACAATATTATATAATTTTTTTTCAATTATAAATTTTAAGTAATAGTAAAAATTCGAGAAAAAGAATTAAGATCAGGAGCAATCCCTGAAATATATTAAAAATTGCCATGACGCTTAGAATATTTAAGAACACTTCCACCGCGAAAATGGCAAAACTCACGCACAAAATTATAAAGAAGCTCGGAAAACATAACTCGAGTAAATATCGAAAACATGCTGATATTCGCATAAAAGCATTAAATTGATCAATATCACTAAATGAGAAATGTATGATATTTTCGCAAAAGCTTTTTTAAATCACTAATGAAAGTCACAACAAATGCAACAAATATATATTAACTTATACATCTTCACGAGTTTCCCAAAAGTTGTAAATGTTAAAAGCAAGTATGAAAAGCATCATTTGGGAAAGAAAATCATTAAATCATATTTTGCTTTAAAAATCATCACATATATATTATAAAATCATCATTCTGGCAACGTTGTCTACTAGATTTCGAGACAATGTAAATGCCCTATAAGTGTGTTGGTGTTTAATTGCTTTTGGTGTGTATTTAACATAAAGTTCTCTTACTAAGTAAGTTCTCACTTGGCGTTCTCTTAGTTTTTTTATAAAGAGAAGTAACACAATCAGGCAATTAATGCATACCAGTTAATTAATTAATGTGTTACCTTCTTTGGGAAAGGGATAGAGTAGAGAACAGGTGATGAAGTGGGAGAGAGATAGAAAGCTTAATTCACTTACAACCCTGCTATTGCGCTTTTTTGTAGAGCAGTGCTGCAAGCCTCTCTGGTGTCAAGTAGAGGCATCGCGTTGTTTAAGCTGTGCAGTTATGTTATTATTAGCCGACGGTTCTGCTACAATGCCGACGAAGGAGGATGCTGTGAAGTGCATTAGGATATGTTAGTATTAATCGCTGCCGGTACTGCCAAAGTGTTCAGTGCTATGCCTTCATCACTTTAACAGTCTAACAGCAAGCCACACAATAACACACCAATGCACATGAGAAAAATGCATGATGTTGTTGGCTTGCCTGAAAGTAGTCTTGAACTCAAGACCTCAGGGTTTGTAGTCAAACGCGCTAACTACTCAGCCAACAGCACCCTCCTAATAGTAAGTTCCTGTATATAATTTTGTCAATAAGAATAAATGTTCAGTCTTCAACTATCATTAAACCACGTCGTTCGTTTGAAAACATATCATTGGCAAGATAAAAGTATAAATAAATGTACGTAATTATTATTTGAACTGAAAATGTGTATAAGTCGGAAGAAGACAGAGAAACGAATACAAATTGCATTTTCGTTGATAATACGTACACAGAACTTGCATGCAAGTACTTACATGTCTAAACGCAGGGTTAACCAAATTTTATGAGGAAATAGAGTATGAGTTAAACGGTAGAATAATATACTTTTTTAACTGAAAATATATATGTATATATTTTTAAAATTTTTTAATTTCAAATGTAATATTTGAATTTCAAAGGGAATTTTGAGTATCAATAGATTTTTTTTTTAATTTCAATTGAAATTTTTTTAAGCTGAATTGATATTTTTTTAAACTGAATTGATATTTTTTAATTTCGAATGAAAATTTTCTAAGTTCAATTGATATGATTTAAGCTGCAATCGAAAAAGGTATATAAATTTCAAAAATATTTCGGTCTAAATAATTTAAAAATAATTTATTTAATTTTTAATAAGAAATAATATTAAAAAAATATATATGTATGTGTTTAATTGTATTGCCTCAACCCTTATAAAATTGTAGACGCTGGTCACTAAAATTTACTAGAGAATCTTTGGTTCAAAAGTCTCCATATGGTCGTAAAATAAGTACATCGTTAATAGTGCTAAAATCTATTACTAGATTTTCAATGACAAGCCTATGTTATATGTCAATAGGCGATTACATTGGCTAGGTCAGTAGTAGTATTGACAATGTCACTAGTAAATCACTACAATTTCATTATCGGCATCGAGCGAGGAAATATCAATATTGTAGACTAGATCCCCTAAAATTTACTAGTGAATCTTTGATGCCAATGTCTCCATATGGTCCCAAAAGAACTACTTAGTCAGTAGTGCTTTACTCTACTGGTAGATTTTCAATGATAAGCTAATGTTAAATGTCAATAGGTGATTACATTGGCTGGGGCACACCTTGTCAGTAGTACTAATGACAATGTTATTAGTAAATCACTAAAATTTCACTATTCGCATTTCCTGCAGGGATACAAGGGGCTGTTGGCTCTTTCTAGCCTTTTAAGGCTCCTGGCGGGGATGGTATCTTTCCAGCACTCTTGCAAAGGTGTATTGATACACTGCTTTCGCCAGTTGTTCCTTTCCTTTTGCTAGGATGTACATGTTTAACTAAACTGAACAAGCAAACATTCACACACTACTACTGTAATTATCAATGATAATTCATACTAGAATAGAGAAATAATAAAATAAGATCAACACAAGACACAGAAAAGAGTGAATATCAATAACTATCAAATAAATACAGCTTTAAGAGTGCCAGTATGAATTGATTAAAAGTAGATGATATTCAACTCTCGTGAGCGAGCTAATGTCGCACTTTACTTAATTTATTTATATATCTTATGAAATTATATATTTTTCGAAACTAAGGAAATCTGTGCAGAGTGCCAGTATGAATTGATTAAAAGTAGATGATATTCAACTCTGGTGAGCGAGCTAAAGTCGCACTTTACTTAATTTATTTATATAGCTTATGAAATTATATTTTTTTTTTTCGAAATTAAGGAAATCTGTTCAGCTTTTAAAATTTTTGGAAGCTAATCTACAGAGGTTAAAAAATATTTGTTGCAATTTAATAGCGATTTAAAAACAAGCTTTTGCGAAAATGTCATAAAAGCATGTATATGTGAACAGTTTTCAGTGATATCGAAGCGGTTTTCTGATGTTAACTTGTTTTTTCGAATTTCTCTAGCTGATAGAGCTTAATAATATTTGAAATTTGTTCGTGAATTTTCCCATTTTCATGACGATTTTTATTCATTTTAAGGAGAAGAAAACATGCAAGCAAATCATATTAATGTATCGCTGCAAAAATTTTTGGACCATTTTATGGAAATGGACTAGTTACAACAAGGTCCTCTGTAATGCAACCATGGACCATGCCATTTGCAAACATGAACTTGTAGTTACTCGACAAGTGTTCGCGTTTTAACGATTGAAAATAACATATGGAATCGTTAAAATACGAATACTTGAGTGGTGCATCAATTAGTGACGTGGAGTAGTTTCAAAACTAGCCCCATGTAGGAGCTCTATGGATAGTTTTTGTGGTAGTCCTATGTAATGCAAAGCTGGACTACGTACCGTCATCCAGCCCTAAGACATTGCATTGTTAAATGGACCACGTTTATTGCCTATATTTCGACCAGTATTTAACTACTCCTGGTCCCTTGTGAAGTACTCTATGCACGCTGTATGAAGTAGTCGCTATTTTTACAGGGAAAGAGTGGGTTTTTGTTTTATGTAGTTTGCTCTAAAATTTTCATTGTTCAGCTTTGCTTTGAATAAAATTTAGAATAAAAAATTTGTGATGATTTTTTATACCAAAATATGATTTTTATTTTGTCAAATGATGATTTTCTTCGAAAAGCTTCTGGCAACGCTGCTGGCAATTGTTGTTTGCAACTTTTCAATGAATGTACTAAACCATAAAAAAAAATTTTCCTTTTCTTTGTGTTACACCGCTTTCGCACTAGCAAAGTTTACTTTGACGGGGCTCACACAGGGCAATTTTTGTTGCGCAACTTTTAATTCAGCCGCGAGAAAGACAAAGAAAGCAACACAGTTTATCTCTTTCTTTCTCCCAAAGTAAACTTTGCTAGTGCAAAAGGGGTGTTAGTAAAAATACTCACACGTACATATGTATATGTTTGACGAAAAAAATCTAAATGATTTTGATTTTCGTCCAACTAACATCAACCTATACATACATGAATTTGATCAAACAGTTTGATAAGTTGCCAAAGGCGTTTAAACGTAAAGGGTTTTTTTTGCATGTTGAAGTGCATCTGGTGCAATGAAGCGACTGACGGATACCTGCCATACTGTAATTACCTTTGTTAAAGTGATAAAATCGTCCCTACACGCAGGCCGTTAAAAAAATTTTCACTAACTGTTAGACTATATATATATTTTTTTTAAATGTTCCTCGTAGTGTTTTAATTTTTTTACAAACAACACGCGAAGCGATTATCTTGTCTGCGGAAAACACGCAGGAAATATGGTGGGAGTCTAACCCACGAACTCTAAACTCACAGCCTTTGATTGCTACCACTCAGCCATAGGCGATGATTTTAAAGCAATTTTTCCACATTTCCTTGTTTTTCTTGGCTTTATAACTCCAAAGAGGTTTTCCTTAAGTGTTACTGATGAAACAGAACTCTGCGCAACGTGTTTTTTCCATACAAATTGACATTTTAAATACGCCGATTGTAGCAGTTTTGAAATAAAAGTTGTTATATTTTGAGAACATATTTTCGTTTGCTTTTGTTTCAAAAATCTCACTCTCACAAAAAAGGTACCATATTTTCATAAATTTCCATTATATTTTTAAACAAAACATTTGATTTGAGTAAAGAAAAATAAAACGAAAAACAAAAATTTTAATCAAATCAATAGGAAATTTGTCGCTTCGGTTGTTGTTTTTATTACGGGCTTTTTTGCTCTCTGTCTGCTTTTCGGTCGTCATTACAGTCTTATTCTGTTTCATCACTTAGATTTGTTTCAATAATTATAAACATTTTTGATTATTAGGCTAAGGCTCGTAACGTTATACGTACACAGCAGAAGAGAGTAGCGCCACTTTCGGAAACCGCTACACTTCCATCGTCAGTGCTCACGTGTATTTTGCTTATCGCCACTTGTCAGGTAGCTCTGTTCAAAGTGATTTCAATTCTTATATATAACTTTTTCGTGAAAATTTAATACGAGAATTATATCACTTCAACTTGACATTAAACTGCACTCTCCCAGTGTTGCCGTCTTATTATTTTTCCTCATTCTCATTTTTCTAATTTTTTTCTCTACTCAAGTCAAACCTTTTTGGTTTATTTTATACTTAAGTATGTATATCACAGAAAAAAATAGACAAGAATTATATTCAATAAAACCATGTTATTAAAAAAAATATGAATTTCAATAACATTTATCTTTAACATAATAAAATATTTCGTCGTAAGTATTTCTTTTCCATGCCGGTTATTTCTTTTCTTTTTATACATAAGTACTTAAAACAAGTTGTATCCCATAAAAAAAATGGGATATGGCTCAGCTAGAGAGTGTATGCTTTACGTCCGGAAAGCCCGGGTTCGTATTCCAGCCATGTCAAAATTTTTTTAATTTATATATATATTTTTATTTTGAAATAATTTTGTTATCAATATAGGGGAATTCTTTATCACAGGAAATTTGAAAAAAAATTATTGAATACCGGGATTTTTGTTATCAAAAACGAAACTTATTTTTTTCTGTGATATGAACATGTAAACATGCGGAAAGCTCAAACCAGTAGCTAATTGTTTATTAATATGATTATTTCGAACGTATTTGCTTGTGAATCCAAATTTATTATTAGGCTAAGGCTCGTAACGTTATATGCAGGAAGAATTTGGCATGATTAATAAATATTCCAAGGACCAAGGGAAAAATTAACATCAACTTAATTTTTCTTATATATATAATCAATTTGGATTCACAAGTTCGAAATAATCATATTAATAACAATTTTTGTAGGTAATTTTGTCAGCTTTAATTATTTGAAGCTAAAATTTATAGCGTCAAAGCTATGAGTAAAAAACTGAAAAATTTCACTTTAAGGACCGCCAAGGACCAACTGTGTCAATTTTTAAAACTCGGGCAAGTATTTCCTTTGATTTGTCTAATTGGACAGGGCTATAAGCAATCGAAAAAGTTGCGGTAAGTTTGGCAAAATCTCCACACTTGTAAAAAACCTTTAAACTAAATTTGGTTTAATGTTGAATCTTTGACTTCTTGACTTTACCACCCTTATACGGTGCAAAGGTATAACAACCCACTTGACCAAGACTTTCGTCAATGATATCGATTTCGAATATATCTCGGACATTTATCGTGTAAAACTATCGAGAATGATACTCAAAAATGAATCGAAAGAAGTTTACCTGTTGCTCAGTTTTGTTTCAAAAACATTCGATTTCGAAGGTTCGTTAGCAATATCAAAAGTGAGCCAATGTCGAATAAATTTCGATATCGCAAAAAGGCAGGAGAAAAAGTAATTTTTTAAGATTATTATCTTTATTTTTTAGTTTATTTATTTTAATTTATATTTTAATTATTTAACTTATGCTGCAGTCAATCAGATTCGAACACGGTACCTCCAGACTAACAGACTAGCACACATTCACTAGGCTATTGTCACACATTCAATAAATTATCGAGAGAAGTTAGCTTTAGCGATCATTAGATTTTTTTAGATTCGCGAAGAAATATCGAATAGCTGTGTTTCGAAATTTCTTCGCTTTAGCGAACATTCGTTTATATCGAGTCTCAGGTCAAGTGGGAAGAGTTCTGAAGATGAGATCATGGTTGATCTTGAAAACAGCATGGTGTTCCACTCGTAAATTTAATAAATTTCCTAAGAATTACTTTAATTATATTTATATATGTACGTATTATTATGCGAATTTTTAATAAATCATAAATATTGTAGGAAATCTCGCGGTAGTATCTGTGTCAGCAATTCACGCTACAATTTAATTGGTAGAGTTGCCAAAAGCTTGGGTTTTAAGTTGACCAATGAAGATCAATTGTGGAATATTATGTGGACGGATACTTTGCCGGGCGTAGAAGTCTATAAAAACATGAAAAGGTTTCAACAAATTAATCATTTTCCCGGTATGATGGAAATCTGTCGCAAAGATTTATTATCAAGAAATTTAAATCGTATGCTGAAGTTGTATCCCAAAGATTATAAAATTTTTCCAAAAACTTGGATATTTCCAGCAGAGTAAGTAAATATGAAACATTAACAATATAGAAAATTAAAATATTGCTTTCGCATTAAAAAAAGCTTTGGTGAAGCTATAAATTATGCCAACAATCGTAGCAAACAGAACATGTTCATCTTAAAACCGGATTCAGGCGCTCGAGGACGTGGGATATGGCTAACAAGCGATTTAAAAAATATTTCGCCAACGGAACGTATGATCTGTCAAACATATATTAGAAGGCCTCTTCTAATAGACGGCTATAAATTTGATTTAAGGGTGTATGCCTTAATAACATCTGTAGATCCTTTAAGGGTTTTTGTGTATAACGAAGGATTGGCACGTTTAGCTACCAACAAATACGTTGAGCCCTCTATGGATAACAGCAGCGATTTGTATATGCATCTAACAAATTATTCTGTGAATAGAAGAAACTCTCAATACGAAATGTGTGAAAGTGATGATTGTGGCAGTAAACGCAATTTCAGTGCCATCAACAACTGGATGCGTCATAAAAATTGTGATGTAAAAGAATTTTGGAACAAAATTGATGATATCGTTATCAAAACAATACTCAGTGCTTATCCAATTTTGAAACATAATTATCATGCTTGTTTTCCTGCTCATGATAAGATACATGCTTGTTTTGAAATATTGGGCTTTGATATTTTAGTGGACTCAAAAATGAAACCTTACATATTGGAGGTTAATCATTCACCTAGTTTTCATACGAATGAGGTCGTCGATCATCAAGTAAAGAGACCTTTAATACGGGACACATTATCTTTGATCGGTACATTATTGGCGGACAAAAGGCAAATACTACGAGAGGATAGAAAACGCATTAAACAGCGTTTGTTAAGCTTTAAACTAGGAAATTTGTAAGTAAAAGCAAACATTTTTTTATACACTTCGTTCAAACTGAAAAGTTTGTATTATGATTATTAGTATCCCGCGGCCCTAGGCGGATTATAAATACAGCTGTTCTACTCTGCTTCCGCAAATTAGAGGCTCGTATGTCAAAATTTGTATATGTTGATATAGTGGCTGAGATGGCAGTTGTTATTGTAATCATGGTAGAATAATATACAAGGTAGTCCTTGAACGTCAGCTGATTATTTTTTTATATGCTTTTTTCGTGGTACGAACTGTCAAATATTGTGTATATGTGAGATAACTACGTTGCTCACACAATACCACACGTTTGTTTGCTGCTTCTGTTATACAAACACACACATACCCTCTCTATTAATGTTTGACATTTTCTATCCCAAAATGTACATTAGTATTAGTTATGCGGCTACCTGTTATATTATTCTACCATGATTGTAATGTTGAAATTATTTTAGTATCCACCACCTGTATAAATCTGCCTTGCCGTGGGCTCCTAACTTAGCGCACGGGAGTACAGCTAATGGATATTTGCCATATCAAAATACAGCTAAATTTATAATTAATATGATGGATGGTATTAGGTTGCCTAAGGAAAATCGGTCAAGATATTTTCATTAGACGACTTTTTAACGATATATGTACCATTTTTTTATGAAAATGTTCAAGTCTCACCCGCCAAAAAGTAGAGGCTTGATGCCAAAAATTACTCTCAAAAAATTTCGCGCTCCTGGGACCACGCCTTCCTGTGCCGACTTGAAATTTGATTAAATTATATTTATACGTCGAAAATATGATCACGTCATGAAAAATTTTCTTTTAAAAAGTTTTTGTCTGTTAAGTTTTCAATAGCTTTTGCCTTACCAACTTTTATCTAAATCGTATATTTATCCTAATAAACAGCAAAATATCGAAAAAGCCCATAACTATTAATATAACAAGAAAAGCCCATAAACTTGCAAATTTCGGTAAAATTTTTCGTTCTCTAGAAATTGAAGTTATTTGGACCGCTGAGCACGAATCTGAACTTCAATTTTTTCATCAGTTTTAGTTTTCCATTAATACCGTTATTTCGAAAATGAAATGAATTTTATGAAAATGAATGAAATGAAATGAATGAAAATGAATTTTAGCCATGAACGCTATACTCATGAACAACGAATTTTGATTGTAAAAATTGACTATCAAAATGGTGAAAATTTTGCTGTATCACTTCGAATGAGCTTGGAATATCAACTCGTCGACGTTTGCAACAATTGCACATCACCAGAGGCACTTTGCGCAACATTTTGCATAAAGATCTTCATGTTCACGCTTATAAAGCTCAACACATCATCATTATTACGAGGAAAAGCTGCTCGAATTTTACGAAGTGATACAGTTAAATTTTCACCATTTTGATAGTAAATTTTCACAATTAAATTTCGTTTTTCAAGAGTGTAGCGTTCCATGGTTAGAATTTCCCAAGTTTTCTCTAAATAAATGCCAAAGGATGACAGCTCAATTCTTAACAACATTTCATAATTTTAAAGTCTATGTACTTCCTAACCTGAAATTTGCCCACCCTTTATTAGCATAATTGGAAATGGTTCGCCCTATTCAGTAAAAATGAAAAACCAAAATTCAGCAATAAAATTATCTTTAAGCTTAGCAAAAATTGTTTCGAAATCCGGCCATTAGTTTCAGAGATATCGTAAAAGTTTGAGCATACAAATTAAAAATTTCATAAGAAAATTTAAAAGGTGTCTCACTAAATTGTGAACAAAATCAAAAGTTTTGCACCAACTGCTACTTAAAAGGGCTCATCTTCCTTGCCATGTATTAAGCTACATGATACTGGACAAAATATGGAACCATTTATTTTTTATGAATTTTTAAACACTAAAATTACAAAAACAAAAAGTGGTGCTACTCTGTTCTGCTGTGTACGTTGACAAATTAAGTCGATGTTAGGGATGGGTAAGTAAAAAAATGTATCGATATATATCGATATCGATATATTTTTAAATATCGATCGGTATCGATATATATCGAATAAAAAATATCGATATATCGAAATATCGATATTTTTCAACAATGATTATTCATACGTAGTCCCCAAATTTTTTTTAAATAAAACAAAAATAGTACCTTTGTTATAAATAATTAAGATGGAAAGAGTTAATTTCCAAGATCCTTACTGTTCCACCACTATTTCATGGAACATACATCAACAAAATTACATTCAAAGAATGATAATTTTTCGAATAGACAAAATGTTATAAATAAAACAAAAGATTTTGTTAGTAATATTCTTTTTGATGAAGACTGTGCCGAAATGTTTTTAAAAATTGCACGAAAAACATAACCAAAGCTAAAAATATCGAATTTGATACTGTCGATATATTTGGAAAAAATATCGGAATTAAAAATATCGACGATATATATCGATATATTTTTAAGAAAATATCGATATTTTGGCCCATCCCTAGTCGATGTTAATTTATCCCTTGTTCCTTCGAATATTAATCATGCCTAGGGTTGCCATTTCCATTTTGAGAAAAGAGGACGGACAACAACCACAAAAAACGGGGACATTTGGCCCAAAAAAGAGGACAATATTTTTATGAATATGTAAATAAATTAAAAAGCACATTTGGCAATCAAAATAAGCGATGCCGTGTCATTTGAAATAACAACGACAATACTGTGCTTCCAACAATGCAAAAGTTTCGATCTAAGAGTGAATTTACACTATGAAATATTTTATGAAATTAGTTGCATGAAATTTTGTTTTATTGCTAGCGGTGTGGATAATTAAAACGGGTAGGAAAAATGTCATGACTTCAATTTCTTGAAATTATTTATAAAATCTTTGTATTGAGTAATTGCCGAAAAAATATAAATTTCAGCGTATAAACAGACGATGAAATACGTAGGAACTTTAATAGAGAATTAAAAAAAAAAATGAAAAAATGTAGGAAAGTATGGATACGCTTTTTGGCCGATACGATACCGGTACTCAGAAAAAGTATCGCCGATACTGATACGCTTAGTGAATTTAAATTAAAGGTAAAATAAACAAAACAGAAGTTGAGTTATTTTTTGTTATTATACAGCATTGCAGGGATAAAAGTTATCAGTATTTAAAATCATTGGCGCATGCATACTCACAGTCCTAAACAAACTTTACTTTAAAAATTTAAAGCTAGTATTGCCATACAAAATATTGGTTGTAAACTCTTAAAGTATACTTTCTTTTGACTATGATTATGCGCCAATTGAATACAATTTTTGTTTAAAAAACAAACCATTCTCAAATTTTTCGACGATTTCATAAGTATGTTTGAACAAATCATCAGTAGAAAATTATCTCTTAAATGCGACCGAACTCACTTGAAAACTAAAGCCGATAAACAATTGCTTTCTAGTTTATCGGCCATGTCACAGAGTTCAATTCCGTTCGGAAACGAAATTCAACAACCCTAATATGTCAAGCCCAAACTGGAGCATACCGCGCCATAATAGCGCCGCCAACAGTCTGGACACCTGACAAATTTCCGTATTTTAGTTTTCTTTTTTAGACACCAGCTGCTACAAAAATGTGGTAGGTTGAATTCCGTTTCCGAACGGAATTGAACTCTGTGACATGGCCGTATGTATATGACGCCATTGCGCCAGAAAATAAGCGGATGTGTCTCTTTAGATGTACTATAATTGCTTAGGTATTTCTCTACTTCTTCTTTAGAAGAATTACGGGTTAGTCTGGACAAAAGCTCCAAAGCCTACTTTTTGTAGACTTAACAGAACTTCTACGAGGTGTAAGAGTGAACGCGTTAGCAATAAATAGTGGTAGAATATAAAGCTACATTAAGGTGAACTAACTCAACGAGACGAGTTTTTGATATAGAAGTAGTAGACTGAAATACTCGTTATTTTTTAACGAGGATCATGCATTGTGGATAATCATAAATGTTTCAGTACCAAACCATCAAATCTTTCATAAAGAACCAATACCAAGTAAATCACTAATTTTTGCGATTTCGATCTATGCTCCCTTTCGGGTAGTTTTTGATGCATTTAGTGACGAAGAAAATGGGGAAATAGATATTACTTCAGATGACAGTGATGTTTTGAAAGAAAAGACTTTCGAAGAAACTTCAATGCTGCTATTAAAAAAGCACAAAAATATTGATAGTTTACACAATGTTCTCTTCTGTTCAGAGCGAAAGGCTTTTCTCAACCACTGAAATTGAGTTACTTAAGTAAGGAACGGATTGTGAGATGCAACAATAACTACATTGACTATTTTAAAAAGCCATTGAAGAATATAAAAGTACAAAATTTCTAAGGGCAGAGAATTTTCATTGTATACCAAAAAGTAATGGACTGAGTTTAGTGTTATAAGACTGCTCTTTGTCAGAAACATTTATCCTACACAACCTTTTAATCGCTCTTTGGATCACTGATGAATGATCAGAAATAAAAGTACTTTGATTTCAGTCCATCAGTGATTTTACTAATTATTTCTACACAGAAAAAACTAAATTTCATTTTCTGTAAAGGAATTCAATGAAATAGAAAATATTTTGTCTAGGAACGGACCTACAAACAAATTTGTAAGTATAGACAAAAATATGTCAAATATTTCATTGAAATACGTGTTTTTTTTCAGTGAACAAATTGTTTAAATCTATAAAATAATTTGTCTAAAAATATTTACAAATTGTAAACAAAACAATTTACTAAATCAAAAAAAAATTTTTATGGATTTTCTGAAAAATATCAAACAATATTTTTGTCTGAACTTATAAAACAATTAGTCTAAAAATACTAACAAATAATAAACAAAATTGTTTACTTAATCAAAGAAAAATATTTACTGGATATTTTGTAATATATCAAACAAAACTTTTGTATGGGTCATTATCGTCATCATCCATTAAGCATTTATGAAATTTCACTTTGTAAAATGTGTTCAAGTCTGAATGTTTATCTAAAGACTCTAAAAAATGAATGAGAATTAAGCAACGACATTAACGAATTGATTACTCAAAATTCTTCAGTAAACATACTTGGTACAATTGCATTCCTTTTGCTATCATTGTTGTTGCTGTTGTTTGTGTGTATGTCGTCATCGGTGTTGTTTTTTTACAGCACAGTTTTTCTTGTTGTTTTTTGGTGTTTGCGTTCTAAATAAAAGTCAAACAAACAATTCATAGATTATGGAGAGAACATTTACTGAAAATTAAATTTATTTTTAGAAGAACTTTTGTTTGAACATTTTTTAGTGATAATTTTTTCTGTGTACCTTAAGGATTTGTTATGCGTAGTTCCATCATTGGCTTATCAAGCTCTTCACATAGTTTAGGAATAAAAAGACGTCTCTGTATTTTTCTTAGCAATCATCTTGTTATTTTCATAATAAATGATGTATGCTGCGAGTGAATCGATGTCCAATATGTTGAAGAACAATGCTACTGGCCACCTTGAACTTCGCCGCTGACTTGTTTATTTGCTAACCATTTGATCCATAGTGTCAACCCAACTTTTATATTTATTATAAAAATTTATATCATCGCGTTCCTTTTTAATATCGTCATTTACAGCTTTATTTTTTTAGGTACAGCTTTATTTTTTTAGGTACATAAAACCACATTGATACTTCCAATGAAAAATAAGAACTGTCGTGTATAGATCCCTTGATTTATTTGCTGCCATGATACAAAAAGATTCTATGACAATAACTACTTTGCTAGGGGTAGAGTAGAAAAAAAATTATCTATGCGGGTATCATTAATTTTACCAGTGTAATTTATATCCTGAAAAGGATACGCAATTTCAGGGTCGCAAGTCCACCATTTACTTCCATGAAACTTTTGATTATTAAAACAGTACAGTATATGAGCAGTGTCGGTAAAGTTGGGTATTAACACAAGGGTTAAACAAAAACTATGATCAGAAGTCTGGAAATTTGTTGAGTGTTGACCTGTGTAATCTCCAACTTTTTATGAAAAGTATGAAAAATTAAAAAAAAACATGCAACTGTTCAATCGTAAAACTAATATGTGTATGTATTTTAAATCCATTTAGATCTCAAAAATCCAATGCCGCTGAGGTAAGTCCCCCAGCGGCGAATGTCACAAGTAACGCAAATATTAAATGTCCAGTTAGCGCAGTGGCACAACAAATAGATTGGGAAGAAAGCCATTTGGGAGATTATCGTCGGATAATGCCACCATATGATCCTGTCAAACTGAATTATTATGCACAATTTTACGCTCAACAAAATGAATCATCAATTTTTGCTCAAACAGCAGTAAGTAAAAAACGTGAAGAAGTTTCTAAAAAGCTACGCAAAGAGTTGGAGGAAAAAAAACTAAAACAAACCGAAATGTTGAGACGAAAATTGTGTGTAGTGAACTTTGAAGAGCGTCAAAGAAAGCGATCAACTATATCACGGATGACAATAGAGAAACAGAGATTAGAATTGATGCGTTCACATGCATATTGGTCACCATGTTTTATATCAGCAACAGAGGAACGTTTGCGTGTCGCAGATATGCTAATGAGAGCCGACATGTTGAGGGAATTAAAAGTTACCGAAACGGTATGAAAAATTAATTTGTTTGTTGGTTTGGGGAGATGATAAAATTTCTTTCTAATTACAGATTTATGAACTTTTTTATAATTCTGGCAATCTAACCAAATCAGATATTGACGAATTTCCTCATTTCTATCGCCGTCTTGAGGGAGGAATAAAAATCTAGATTATCCCACGTAACATATTGAAGAAATTTTTGTATCTTGGTATATTTATTTTTAACAGTTTTTTGTATTATATGAATATTCTAGTACAAGCTTATTACTGTTATTTCCTGTTTCAATATTTTTATGCTTTTTATTCGATTTGAAATCACACGATTTACAAAAAAGGTTGTTTCTTGTGTATTTTGATTCAAAAACAAAGAACACATTTCTATATCGTCACCAGCGTTGCCATAATTAAAAAAACTACAAATTTAGACAAAAACTGACTCACGTGAAAAAACTGCACATAAAAAATCGAAATAATCAGTCTGTTCATATAATCCAATATGGATTGGTTTGGCATCATTTTCTCTACGAACCCGGTTTATTGCGTTCATGAAATCCGTTTGTACTTAAATTTGGGAAATTTCCATTCAGGAACGGAATTAATTGTTCTTGAATTACAGTTCAGGAGCACTCAATTTATGCATTTAACAGCTAGAACACATTTTTCCTTAATCTAAGGACTAAATATAAAACTTTTTAAACGGCATTTTGAATTTTGAATGAAAATAAACTCTTTTTGAACAAAGCAATTCCGATATGTTTTCATGAACCCCAATCACAACTGGAATTGGATTGAAATTCGGTTTCAATTATCATGGTTTCAATATATATATGTATATGATATATATAATTTATTTCAAATATTTTTATATTAAAACATAAAAACTAAGGAGTAACGAATACCGATACCGATATATCGGCGATACTTCACATTTTCCGATACATCGGTATCGGTGATATTTTACTGTCGATACGACGATACTTTAAAAAAAATTTATGAGTTTTTTTCTGACAAATTATTTATTTTTTGTTAATTTTACTATGAACTAAATTCATTTCGTTATTTTTTAAATCTTATTAATATCAATTTTAAAAATTAATAATATTTTATGCTGTTATTTTGTAAAAAAATTATTTATTTTTTGTAAATTTTACCATGAATTCAAATTCAATTCGTTGTTTTTTAAATCTTATTCCCAGCAAAAAAAGACACTCCAAAGAAGTCATGAAAATGTAGAATTCGCGATCCGGAAGTATTGCTAATTTGGATAATTTCTAATTAGTTTTACATATCCTTGTCATTGCAAGAAGTTCTGTTTTTCGATTACCAATCACCGAATTGGAAGCGATTCTAAAACAAATTTCTTTTTCCGTGTTCTATAAATGATTTTTCCTCCAGGAAAAAGGATAAAAAATTACCCATTTTCACAATTTTTTTTAATGCGAATTTAAACTCAAAACTGTATTTTCATGTAAATTTAAGTGAATAAATATAAACTTTTAGAAGACTTTTAATAATTAAGCTATTAAGTTATTTAGAAGAATATTAGTTGATAAATGTCCTTTAAATATCGATTTTTTAAAACGCATGGCGATTATATTTTAAAATTATACAGGAATTAAACATTTTTTCTTGCTTTTCTACTAATTATCTGCATATTTTTAATACAGATTTTTTGGAAGCAAAGAAAATGTAGCTCCTTAAAAACTACTTCCAATTTTATATATTAATAATTTCGTACACTGTAGTTTTGTATAAGAAAAAAAATTGCACTTGAGTTTTGTTAATCTAAACTTGAACTCAATTTCAATATTCGTACCGGTATCGGTATCGGCGATATTTATTTTTAAATATCGGTATCGGATCGGCAAAACGGCGTATCGTTACATCCCTGATAAAAACGTAACACAAAAATTAAAAGAAGAGTTATTCCACGTAAAACGGCCCTATGCAAGGAAAAAATAGTTTTTTTATTTTTAATAAAAATCTCTCAATTGATGTTTTTTAGAGCATGACAATTATAGAAAAAATAGAAAATTCATTATTTAATATTTTTTAAGCAATTTGGGGCACTTTGAAATGCCCAGCTAAAAAAGTCATATATGATCCATACATGAACTCGCATATATGATTTGGATCCGAAAATTGAGGGTATATGGACATATATGATCATATATAACCATATATAGCGATATATTTTTCATATACATATAATACTCTTTTTGTGCTTATTTAAAACACGTTAGCTAATTTATACATTCTTTTATTTAAAAAATAAAGTTTTTTAAACATTTATAAATAGTTTACAATATATACATATAAGACACAATATGTAATTCTAAATTCGAACACCTTGCATCAATTGCGCCGTCTACCAATCCAATATTCTGCGAGCCCATCATCTTAATAGATATATTGGATATACATATCGCACTAGTTCCTCATAAGGGGTCAACTCAAAATGTTTAAAATTTTTTGTAGAGGCAAAATACTGGGGGGTTATTATGTATTTCGATTCGAAAGAAAACATTTTCGAAACACAATGTATAAGGTATACAAATACGAATGATTTTTCCTTTCGTATCGAAATACATAATAACCCCCCGTTTTTATTTTACTCTACTACTTTATCACAAAGAGGGAATAGTGCATGTTTTGGCGAAGGAGTAGAGAAAATTATGTAAGCTTTGTACAGTGGGTAGATGTGACCACTGTATATCGATTTCTGGCAAAAAGTGAAAATTGCAAAATTTTGCGTTGACCCCTTTTAGAGGAGCTAGTGCGATATGTATATTAATAGTCATATATACATAGTATGTACGTAACGACCCTAGCATGTCGAACTATCGAATGTGCAAAATGAATTTTTTTAAATTCGTTGTCTTGTTCCTCCATTGGGTACGACAAGCCTCCTTGCAACATCTTGAATTCATAGAGTATAGAATCACATAGAGTATAGACATCTCAATAAGAAATACCTTTGGATTTAAAAAATTGCGATCTTAGAAAATCGCAGATTTTGAGTTTACAACTGATGCTTTTTTGTGCCCTTCTGAAAAGTATCGATTTGCATATTCAAAAATTAGAAATGGTAGGGACGATATACTTGCTAATATCACTCAATCTTATATACTTACAGTTCAAATTGAAAATTTATCTCCACACCCGATAATCAGAATCTTTCTTCACAATTTAATTTGGTTATTATCCTTTAAATTTGATATAGTTATTATTTAAATAAATTATTAAAAATGACAGACTTACGTGTTCAGTTCGATATTCTTTCAAAAATTGCACTTGCATGAAATTGGTCTCCTTAAATAAACGTGCTGATATTATATGAATGTATATAGATATTTATTTCAATAAAATTTGTATTTTTCCATTAATTTTTATTTACATTTTGAAATAGTTTGTCAATTTTTAAATAATTTTTATATATTTTTTTAAGACTCAAATGAATATAACAGCTTTGTACAACCATTAATATGCATCTTGTATGTATATACACATACATACATATGTACACATGTATAAATATATTACTATTTTTAGCTATGTGTATATGTATGTACAGTATTTTTCGGTTAATTGCACATCAAAATTTGCACAACTTTTTGTTCAATTAACCGGGGAACCAATTAGCCGATACCCGCTTAATTGAACAATTCGTTCAATTACAAGAATCCCGTTTAATTGAACAGTTTGTTCAATTACAGAAATCACGCATAATTGGAACTACTAATGAATTAAAAGAAATCGCATATGTGCACTTTAAGTTATTCAAAATAATTTTGTTTTACCTTAAACGAAAAAAATGGAAGTAACAGAAAAAAATGTACATATATGTGTATACGCAGGTATTTATTATTGTAGGTACATATGTATGTACTATTAAATGCACTATTTATGTGCACATTAGTTTTACAAAAAAATAAAATTTAGTAAAATAAAATTAGTAGAGATGCCACCCAGTGTTTTTCACAAATGATGTCAAATATGTATGTGCAAAAATGCCAGATTATTTTTCAATAATAATGCAATTAACCGGGTAGAAGTAAGAGGAAATTTATTTTTGATGACATGAATTTTGAACAAATTAAGCGGGAAAATCAATTAACCGGGCTAAATTATGCGAGGAAATTTACATGTGTTTTCGTATGCAATATTTTTTTGCCCGATCATGTGGTTCAATTAAGCGTGGAAACCAATTAACCGTAGGGTCAATTAACCGAAAAATACTGTATATGGTGCCTTTTATAAGGGTTCAATTAAAAATTTGTTCGTATATGTTGTCATATATGACTAAATTCGCAATATATGGGTCCATGTATTATGAAACCTTTCATATATCGGCCTATATATCATTCATGTATGAGAAATTCATTCATGTATGGTGTTATACATTTCCATATCTGAATTCATATATCTACATATATATTCATATATTGCCAATATATATTTCATATATAACCTTTTTAGCTGGGTGATCATCCACGAAACATTTTGCTCTCCCCCTTTGTATATTTAATATTTATTTCAGACTTTTTTTTCTTTCTCATTATTAATAAAAACCCTTATCTCTGAAAAGAATATACTTTTTTCGCTTTTTGTTGAATTTAAAAAAATACTCAGCTAGAGTATTCTGCTGTCTATAACACTGGTTCACAAAAAAAAATGCACCTCAAAAATTAGATGTTTTTAAGCTACATTGGGGATGCTGGTCACGAATATGGCATTAATTTATTTTTCTTAAGAACCGTTTTCGAGATATTCGCGAAAAACTTGTTTTTTTTGCAGTTTGTAAAGATATTTCCAAAAATCTTGAGTACGGTTTACTTGAATTGAGCAAGTTTGGCATTGTTGCATAGATATGTTTCTCCGCTTTCAGTTCGAATTTATACTGTGTTGATCAGATAAAAATTCACTGAATTACAAGCCTTTACATTTGAAAAAAATTAAATTTTTTGCGTTTTTTCAAAATTTACCATTTTGAAATGCACCATTAAAGCAAACAAAAAATTTTAAATTTTTGTTTTGACCCATATCTGAAATAAAATTTTGTTCCCAACGAGCAAAAAGTAAAATTGTTAACATCGGGCAAAAATTTAGAAAGTTACAATCGATTTAGTGAAAACATCCGAATTTAAATTTTAATAAAAAAAATTTTTTATGGTGTATAAGAAAAATGCCAGTGGGGCGGAATTAAATATTTTGGAAATATATCAACCATTTCTAACTCTTAAGTCCGATCAGTATAAAATTTTACATGGAGATATCAAAGGAGTGTTCTTATTTCTCAGGTTCAGAGGTATGAAGTGCAAAGTAGTGCACTTCGGTCATGTAAAATTGTTTAACGCTTGTCATTTCTCTGTTTCTCACTCGATTCCTTATATACCTTGTAAAGATCTAAAAAAGTCTTTGGTTAACAAATATCTTGTATAGTTAGTGAGGTATACTCATTTTAATATTAAAATTTCTCTATTTTTCAAATCCTTGGTCAAGTATTTTTAAGTTATCGGATCCAAATAACAACCAATTGTCACAATTATTTCTTTGTTACTTACATGACAAAATTTCGAATAGTTAAAAAAATAGTTGATGAAAGTATTCTTTCAGAGTAGGAAAATACACAATCTTTAATTTGAAAATTGAAATATTTTGAATTTATGACAATTTTTGGCCAAAAAAGCACCATAATTGTTTTCTCTACAAAATTTTTTTCTCAAGGATCAAATAATTATTACATACATGTCTAAAAGGTGTCTTCACAGACATGATTTTAGAAAAACAACTTAATCGAATTTACTATTTTTGGTGGGCATGCACCCTTCTGAAATCGACCATTTTTGAGATTTGTTGGAACTTTCTTAGGAATTCTAATGATTGTCAGAAGCAAATCATTGTTTTCTATACTTGCTGAGTATTAGCTACATAAATGTCTATATAACTGCAAAATTTCATTGGAAAATATCAATAATGAACGATTTTATAGCATTAAGAAAAAATTTAATATGCACAAAACACTATATACCACCATTTTTCCACTTGTTTTGCCGTAAGTCTTTCACAAAAAATTTAAATTATATAAATCTGAATACAGTGTTGAAAACTACATATAATTTTAGTAACTTTGATATGCAATATGTCGACCTTTCTTTTTCAAACGAGTAAAAGTAATGGAATGGAAGCAAAAACTCGTACTGACCTGAGGACCAAGGAATGAAAATTAAAATTTTGATGTGTTCACTAAATATGTTCTAACTTTCTCATATTTGGTCCAATGTAACTAATTTTAAGCTTGCTATATTTGGAACAAAATTCTCTTTAAGATGTGGGTCTAAAATAAATTTAAAAAAATTTGTTTTGCCCTACTGGAGCGTCTTAAAATAGTAAATTAAAAAAAAAACGTGTAAAAAACAAAGTTTTTTCAAATCTAAAGACCTGTAACTCATTGAATTTTGATCCGATCAACAATGGACGAATATGGACTGAAAGAGGAAAAGCATAGCTATGCAACAATGCTCAATTTGCTCAATTCAAGTAAACAGTACTCCAGATTTTTGGAAATAGCCTTATAAACAGCAAAAAAAACACGTTTTTTGCGAATATCTCGAAAACGGTTCTTAAGAGAAATATATGAATGTCATATTCGTATTCAGTGATCCCAAATTACCTTAGAAAGCATTTTATTTTTGAGGTGATCGCAAAAAGTTGAAAATTTGTGAACTAGTGTAATAGAACGGATAGCAATTAATTTAATGTGCTATTATTTTCTTATGATATATTTTTATACTATTTATGATAATGAAATCAATAAACAGTTTTATTTCTTCGAATTTTTTAAATTCTCGTATTATGTCACACCCGTCGGTCACACCCGTCATATTTTAAAAATAGTTTTTTGTTAAGAAAACAGATTTTTTGTCAAACAGTTAATACGTAATACAGATAAAAACACGTTGATCAAACAGCTATACCAAAATTTATGTCTACGTTATAGTAAAAATTTTACGGAATTTATGCTGAAATTCATAATTCTTTAAAACTAAGATTTGTAAGGTCACACCCGTCGCAGCTTTCTGACGACCATTCTGAGCAGGAATCGTGTTCTTTCAGGGTCTAGCCGTTATTCAACGACTATAAGCTTAATGGCCTTGCGAGTCGCAACCTTTCTTTAAGTAAAACATTTGATATTCTTTATTTATAACAAAAATATGTGTAAAGTGGTCACACCCGGCTAAATGAAATTACTCAGAACTAAGGTTCGTAACGTTTATATTCAGAAAGAACTGGGCATGATTAATATTCCAAGGAACAAGGGAAAAATTAACATCAACTTAATTTTTCACATTCAACAGGGTCACCTGACAAGTGGTGATAAGCACAATACACTAGGGATCGATAGATCGATATTTTCTTAAAAATGTATTGATATATATCGTCGATATTTTTAATTTCGATATATCGATATTTTTTTCCAAATATATCGACAGTAGGGGCTGTACAATTTAGCCGGCCAAGCCGGCTAATTTTGTATCTGTTACTTGACGATTTATAATAAATAATATAACATAATATATGACCGGCAGAACATGACCGTCCGAAGTTGAACGACCGAATGTGATTCGCCGTATACGATCGGCAGGTGACAGACCGAAGCCGACAGGCCTAAATAGGCCTTGTGAAGGCGACGGGTGGCAGGGTGAAGTCGATAGGAGCTTCGTTCCTACCCGGTGCCCTATAGCACTGTACGTTTTTAGAGTTCCGTACACCAAAAGTGTCAAGGAACCCTATTGTTTTTGTTACGCTGTCTGTCTGTCACTGGCTGTTTTCTCGCGAACCGTAAGAGCTACGGACCTGAAATTTTCACAGAATATGTAAAACTTTTGCCGCTAGAGTAAAAATCCCTAAACCTTAAAAATCACCAAAACTAAAAAAAATCGCAAAAAATAACGTTAAAACGCAAAAATAACGAAAAAGTCGTCAAAACGAAAAAAACCGCCAAAACTTAAAAAAATCGCTTAAACTAAAAATATCGTCAAAAACGAAAATAGTCGCAAAAAAACGCTCGAACTGAAAAAAAATCGAAAAAACAGAAAAAAGTCGCGAAAATCAAAAACGCTCCAAAACTGAAAACAATCGCCTAAACTAAGAAAATCGCAACACTGAAAAAATCGGCGAAACTAAAAAAATCGCCAAAACTAAAAATCGCCATAACTGAAAAAGTGCCTAAAATAAAAAAATTGCCAAAATCGAAAAAAATTGCCAAAGCAAAAAAAGGTCCAAAACTGAACAAATCGTCAAAAGAGAGAAAAATCGCCAAAACCGAAAAAATTTTCAAAACTGAAAAAAGCTCCAAAACTGAAAAAGATCAACTCAAATAAAAAAAACTCAAAACTGAAAAAATCGACAAAAGCCGAAAAAATCGCCAAAACCGAAAAAAATCGACAAAACCCAAAAAAAATCGCCAAAAATGAAAAATCGCTAAAACTGAAAAAATCGTCAAAAACCGAAAAAAATCGCCAAAACCAAAAAGATAGCCAAAACTGAAAGAGATAGATTTTTGGCGACTTTTTTCATTTTAAGCGATTTTTTCAGTTTTGGAAATTTTTTCGGTTTTTGGCGATTTTTTCGTTGGGGCGATTTTTTCATTTTTGGCGATTTTTTGCATTTTAGGCGCTTTTTTTAGTTTAGATGTTTTTCGGATTTGGCGATATTTTCACTTTTGGCGATTTTTTTTAGTTTTGGAGCTTTTTTTTTTGTTTTGGCGATTTTTTAGTGTTGCGATTTCCTTAGCTTAGGCGATTTTTTTCAGTTTTGGGATTTTTTTTCAGTTTTAGAGACTTGGCGTTTTTTGCGATTTTTTTTTTCGTTTTTTTACGATATTTTTAGTTTAAGCGATTTTTTTAAGTTTTGACGGTTTCTTTTGTTTTGACCACTTTTTCGGTTTTTTTGTCGATTTTTTTAGTTTTGGTGATTTTTTAGGTTTTGGCGATTTTTGTTTATTGTTGCAGTGGCCAAAGTTTTACATATTCTGTGAAAATTTCAGGTCCGTAGATCTTACGGTTCTCGATAAAACAGCCAGTGGCAGACAGACGGACAGCGTAACGAAACCAATAGGGTTCATTGACACTTTCGGTGTACCGAACTCTAAAAACGTACGGTGCTATAGGGCACCGGGTAGGAACGAAGCTCCTATCGCCTTCAGCCTACCACTTGTCGCCTTCACAAGGCCTGTCGGCTTCGGTCTGCCAACTTTGGCTGGTCACATTCGGTCGGCCAACTTCGGACCTTCATGTTCTTCCGGCCATATGTTATGTTATGTTATTATAAATCGTCAAACAACAGAAATAAAATTAGCTGTTTAGCTGATTTAGCCAGCTAAACCAGCTAAGCCGGCTAAAACAGCTAAGCCGGCTAAAACAGCTAAGCCGGCTAAATTAGCTAAGCCGGCTAAGCTAGCTGAGCCGGCTAAGCCGATTAAGCCGGCTAATTCGGCTAAGCCGGCTAAATGACATAAGCTGGCCGGTTAACCGGCTAATTTTCTTAGCTAACCTTTTTAGCCGGCTTGGTCGGCTACAGCCCTAATCGACAGTATCAAATTCGATATTTTTTTAGCTTTGGTTTTGTTTTTCGCGCAATTTTTAAAAACATTTCCGCACAGTCTTCATCAAATAGAATATTACTAACAAAATCATTTGTAATTTTGTTGATGTATGTTCCGTGAAATATTGATCGAACAGTAAGGATCTTGGAATTAACTCTTTCCAGCATAATTATTTATAAGAAAAGTACTTTTTTGTTTTATTTGAAAAAAAAAAATTTGGGGACTACGCATGAATTACACAGGTCAACACGATTTATAAGGTCGGTGTTTCCTTAGTCAATTTGCGTACATATGATACTCAGCTCCATTGCCTATAAATTACTTTTTTTTGAGTTGACTCCGTATATCGAGATTTTTCGTTATAAAGAAAAAAGAGGATCCTGCATCACATGTGAACTAGTTCTTCGATTAAATTAAAAGAAGACATAAGGCTCGAAAACAAAATAACCTTTAAATTAGGTCCTTATTAATTTTTTAACAGTTTCGGAGATATTCAGTGTTTTAACAAAAAACATAAATTAAAAAAAAATTAGGAGAGACATTAAAATTTTAACCTGAAGAAAATTTAAAATTTTATTCTTAATTGTGATAACTTTATATGTTACACCCTTAACAAGTATATTATTTGACATATTCGGGTATGTTCTGTATTTCAAGTGGAATTAAAATGTGTGGAATTATCAAAGCATTGTTGTTATAAATATTAATTTACAGCAACAATGCTTTGATAATTCCGCACATTTTAATTCCACATGAAATACAGAACATGGCCGATTGTCATAATTTTATTTTAAATGAAATTTATTTGCTGGAGTTTAAGCAATTGTCTATATGCAGCATTTCGTTGGTGCTTTACCAACTCACCAGTAGACTTCAAATACAATTTTGAACAGTTACAAACTCTTTATCTTATGTACAAACTTTTAAAAACCATTTAAGAATTTACAAATATATATAAATGATTTTCAAAAAATAAGCATAGTAGGCTTTGAAACTTATACAAAACTCAGCAAATAATTTTTTATTCGATATGAATCTATTTTATTTTTCTTGAGAGTGATTTAATTCTCGTATTCAATTTTCACAAAAAGTTGTATATATAAGAATTAAAATCACATTCAACAGAGCCACCTGACAAGTGGTGATAAGCAAATACACGTGAGCACTGACGATGGAAGTGTAGCGGCTTCCGAAAGTGGCGCTACTCTCTTCTGCTGTGTACGTCGAAAAATTAAGTTGATGTTAATTTTTCCCTTGTTCCTTGGAATGTTAATCAAGCCCAATTCTTTCTGAATATAACGTTGCGAACCTTAGCCTAATAATCAATTTAGATTCACAAAGGAAATATGTTCCAAATAATCATATTAATAAACAATTAGCTACTGGTTTGAGCTTTTCCAATGTTTACATGTTCATATATACTAAGGCTGAGGTCACACGGGCGTTTTAAAAACGCGGCGTTGCTGCTTTTTATATTAAATTTGAAAGTTCTCAATTCTTTAAAACTTCAAATTTAATATAAAAAGCAGGAACGTCGCGTTTTAAAAACGCCCGTGTGCCCACAGCCTTAAGTATAAAATCAAACCAAAAAAGTTTGTCTTGAGTAGAAAAAAAATCAGAAAAATGGGAATGAAGAAAAATAAACCGATGGCAACGCTAGGAAAGTGCAGTTAATCAGGTATGTGATGAAAAACGATTTACACACAAAAACGATTTGAAAACGATAAAAGGTGTTATGCGTTTGCTATAGTCGTTTTGTCAATAACTTTCTAATTTGATATTAATAGGATTTTTAATCTTTTTTGATGAATTTCTTTTCACAGTTCTATTATATTTTATCACCTACTGTGCTTTTTAAAAAAGTCAGTAGTTTGAGATTGGCTCAAAACTAATTGTCAAAATCGGTCAGAAGTCATGACACATTTTCAAAACAATCGTTTTGATATCATTTTGAAAACGATCGTTTTTCATCACATACCCGAATATCAGCCTGAGAGTGATTTAATTCTCGTATTAAATTTTCACGAAAAAGTTGTATATAATTATAAGAATTAAAATCACATTCAACAGAGCCACCTGACAAGTGGTGATAAACAAAATACACGTTGGCACTGACGATGGAAGAGTAGCGGCTTCCGAAAGTGGCGCTACTCTGTTCTGCTGTGTACGTTGAAAAATTAAGTTGATGTTAATCATGCCCAATTCTTTCTGAATATAACGTTACGAACCTTAGCATAATAATCAATTTGGATTCACAAAGCAAATGCGTTCGAAATAATCATATTAATAAGAGAACTATTTTTCGGATAATGTATGTAGTACTAAGCGGTGAATCGAAATTTAAGAATGGTTTTAAATATCGAAGGAGAAAGCAGGTAATTTGTTAAATCCTCCAAATGTAAGGGCAATATTGTGAGGGTAGCTTACAATAAGATAGTCTAACTATGAAAATGGACTCAGGTCATGCTATTCTGTTGGATCATTATAATCCCAAACGCTGAGGGCCGGATGTAAAATAATGTCAAATTGAAGTTGTGTGTATTTAGTCGAACTGTATGGGTTTTATCCAAAGAAATTTATTATTCAGGCTTAAGTTCGTTCAATTTAATTTTTACAATTAAATAATTTTTTTATTGAGAAATAATTTTTCAAAGCATGTGGCAATTGAAAAGTACAAATACCAATTTCTTGACTTTTGTAAAGGTCGAACTGAAATTATTTCTCAATAAAAAAATTATTTAATTGTAAAAATAAAATTGAACGAACTTAAGCCTGAATAATATATTTCTTTGGATAAAACCCATACAGTTCGACTAAATACACACAACTTCAATTATTAACACTAGAGGCACATAGTACAAAATATGTTAGATAGTTTCCCGTGTAATACGGATAAAATAAAACATATGTAAACCCTAAGAACTAGAGAAAGGAGCTTTCTCAATCTTGGGTGAGAAATATAAACAAAAAGCAGAAGTGTGGTTTTTGATTAGGATAAAAGCCAAGCATGGTAAATTTTTAAGCCACCATAAAATAAGCTTAAAGCCAGGAAACATAGAGCTTTAATGCCAGATATTTACCGCTTGACTTTGGTGGCTGAGTAGCCTAGAGTATAGAGAGCTCTGACGATGGGATTGTGGTTAATCCCGAAAACATCGATATTCAGTTCGACCTTTACAAAAGTCAAGAAATTGGTATTTGTACTTTTCAATTGCCACATGCTTTGAAAAATTATTTCTCAATAAAAAATGATTTAATTGTAAAAATTAAATTGAACGAACTTAAGCCTGAATAATAAATTTTTTTGGATAATGTCAAATTGGTAACTTTTATCATGTCGGAAGCTGGCAGGTTAACGACAAACCACAAAATAATAGTGCTTCTGTTGGTTTATCATCCCCAAAATGCAGCATTTGCCAATTAACCAAAAATGTACTTTGTCATATAATCATCTAATGCTTGCATTGAACTATTTTTTGAAAAAATATTTTGTTACTGCAAACAAAACTAATTCCAGAACAACCTCTAACGGGAAAACCGGTTGTAACACAAAAAATATATAAAACTCACCGTGACAAAAAAATACCCTATAGTATAAATTATTATTTTCATACAATATTATCTTATATTTTTTGCTGTGTTTTATTAAACTTGTTTCAAATGTTAATAGATATTAAAATAGAAAAACAAAAACACTAATAAAATCAAATAATATTAAGCTCTACCACCAGGGACCGTAAATAACAGTTATCGATATAAAAAACTATTTGATAACAGTTATTTTGTGAATTTAAAATAAAAAATGCATTTAACAACCCTTTTCACAATGTAATTAAAAGTTAACGTGGATTTTAACGGCAAATTTTGTATGCCGAACTTGCCGGTAAAGTCCATGCCAACTTTTAATCGTACATTGTGAAAAGGGACGTAAGACAGTTATTTTTCAACGTAAAAATAAAAGGTCGGATGAAACTCTAAAAAGGGAGTTTTATTTTGCCGTCATAAAATAAATCTCTTTTGAGGAGTTTTATTTTTCACGTCAAAATAAAACTGATTTTATGTAAATTGACATCATCCGTACTTATATAAATTGACAAAAATTGTAGAGTGTATTCCTGCAACACAGGTAAAGCCCTGTACAATATTGTTAGATCTGCCAATGTGCTGACGATGTACTGAAAATAAAAAATGTTCAGCACAAGGTATATTTTTAGCTTACAATTTATTGGCAGACAATATTGTCAGTAAAAAAGTGGCAGTTGCCACGATTGTGATTTATTTTTCCATTGAAAAATAACTTAACTGTGGAGATGAGATCGTTTTTTAAGATCCCCATAGATTCTGAAAGAGCACGTCAATACGAATCTATTGGCATACGACAGTATAGGTCTCCGTTCACCCTAACATAGAGTTTTAGAAATCAATTTTTTGGATAACTATTATTTACGGCCCCTGTCTACCACTCTTTTAAATCTCTCTTATCATTTTTGCTTCAGCCTTGCAGCCATAGCTGCCAGATATGACATACTGTGTTGTCATCTCGTAGGTTTTTTACGATATGCCAACATTGTCAAAGTCATACACCGTGCATGGTTTTCTCAGTGTTGTCATATTGTAAAAAAACCTATGATATTACAACACAGTATGTCATATCGTTTTTTGTGATATCGTAAAAAATCTTCATTTCTGGCAGCTATGCTTGCAGCTCGAAAAGAGTAGTAAAATGAAGACAGACGTTGGCAAGTTATTGACTACACAGAAAAAATGATCAACAAAAAATTTTCAATCAAAAGTTTGTCTAAAAATAAATTTCATTTTCAGTAAATGTTCTTTACATAATCAATTAATTATTTGCTTGGCTCTTATTTAGGACGGAACCACCAAAAACAACAATTTTCAGTAGAGCCAAAATAGTTCTGTGAGTAAATTTTTTAGATTTTGAGATTATGGTTGGTATCACTCCTCAGGCAAGTTCCCCCTTTACAAGTGCAATTATCCCTATATTCACCTCCGAAATGAATTAAAAAGAGATTTTTCCCATCATCTACATTTAGAGAGAGAGGAAACTTAACTTCCCTCATATGAACTGCATTGGGGAAGTTAGAATTCCTATTCCGAAATGCTATTCTTATACAGAAGATTTGACTATCTACGTATTATCTATGACTAAAACCCTGATTTAGTAACACGAACAAAAATGTGTTGTAAAAAATTTGTATAGATACTTGTAAAGTGATTTTCATGAAAATTTTTCAGTGAACATTTGATTCATTTTTACTGAATCAGGTCCTAAGACAAAAGTAATAACGTTTTGAAATGAAATACGTACGTAATTTAAAAAATTGGTTCGACTAATATTTATAATGAGAATAATAAGCTGTTTCCCCATATATCTGTGGTTTTCACAAATACCCACGTATGCTACAAAATACATTATTTGTAGGAGAGTAAAGAAATATTATATTTAAAATGAAGATACTTTTTTACATTCATACGAATATTAGTGCTAAAACTTAAAAAACAATAAAACTGTGTGACATGGCAACATAGCCTTTTCTTATAAAACCAAGTATTTTTTACCGATATCAATAAAGATAGAATACTATGAATTTGTTATTATTTTTATGTTTGTTCCCTGAGAAATGCGCCATTTATAGGCCAGGCCATATTGGTCCACTATTTAAAAGTTTTTATATTGAATTTTATTTCTGCCCGACGCCGGGTGATCTCTGAGGAATTTCGGGCACATATTTCTTTGCAACTCATTTGTACCAAATGGAAATTGCAGCCAGGGATCCACACTTTTCGAGGATATAAGTCTCATTTTTCAATTAATTTTTTTACAAAATTTTGGAAATCGAACATAAGGCAATTTTTGGTGATCTCTCGAGGTATTTTCACCATTTGGACCACATGAAAATTGTAGCCAAGGATCCACACAATTTGAGGATATAAGTCTCATTTATCACTTATATTAGCAATTTTTTTTTTACAAAACATTAAAAATTTATCTTAAGTAAATTTTTGGTGATCTCTGACGGATTTCGGCCATATTTAGGAACATCTTTCGGATTGAGTTATAACCACGTATGTGTGTATGTGTTGTGTTTAAATGATTCGTTACCAAGTGGCGTACTTTGTTGGTGCTGAAAACTCATTCATCAAATACAAGGAATTGATTTAATTATTTCCTTTTTGAAAAAGTTGCCCCTTTTTCGGAGAATCCCCTTTTTAGTGCCACTTTTTTCCTCAAAATCCCCTTTTTGTGCCACTTTTTGAAAATTTTCAACAGTCACCCTGGCCACAGTCAGCACTAAAGCGTAGATGCAGCTCTGCCTGAAATTCAGCCTGTCATAAGAAGTATGTGTAAAAAAACAAACTGAAATTCAGGTTGGTAAATTTCTTAAAGAAATTTCCGTTTAATAATACGCAGTTACAAAAGAAAAGTACACGGAATTTTGTCTATTACAATCATGTTATAACAATAAGTGGAGAATTTTTTCCGTTTTTTTATGTGTGTATATATGTCCTATAGATAATATTGGACTACGTGGTCCATTTTAGCTGAAATGGAGTAGTTACAACATGGTCCTATATAATGCAGTCATGGACCATGTCATTTGCAAACAATAGCTTCTAGTTAGCTTACAGGTGTTTGCGCTTTAACGAGTGCAATCCTTAAAATACAAACACATGAGGCTCAATCAAGTGGTGACATGGAGTAGTTTTGAAACTACTCCGATGTAGTGCGAAATTGGGTTATATGTAGGCTTGCCACCCGTACTTTATAATAAAGTATTGTACGTTATTTCGGGTAGTTGTACTCTATACTTTATAATAAGATGAGATTTATCTAGAATTCAAAATAGATTCAGGTTATATTAGTCAGTCAGATCACTTAATCGAACCAGCTTTTGACTCTGGGATGTATAAAACGAAAAAACAGATGTACCGTTATCTGGAAATAGCTGAAATGAAAATTTTTTCTTTACTTTTCTCGTGTTAAGCATATCCTAATCACTCTAAAAAATGCATTAAAAACTTTATACATTTTGCTTTCAAAGCGGTGTAATGTAAAGCAGTGTAATGTTGTTGGCTTGTCTGAAACTAGTCTCAGTAGTGCGATTCTCTATTCAATTTTAACAATAGTTGTCATTGTTAAAAAATTTAACAAGCAGATTGTCGATTTTGCTACTTTGTAACATTTTTAACAATATTTGCTGTTGATTAACTAACAACAATAATTTTTCTGTTGCTAATGAATAGACCACGAGTCAGCTGTTCACCCGTAGCACGTACTTTATGCGAACAATTAAAGTTAATTTTCTATAAAAGTATAAAACATTTACGTTTAAATAACAATTGCGCAATTCAAAGTAGTGCCATATCAGTCCTATTTTTCATATTTCATATTATTTTACTTGAGGTCTACACGTAACATAATATGTCAGATGAGATTGTCAAATTCAATCGCAGAGAGAATTATGTTACGTGTAGACTTCAAATTAGTGTTATCTCAATGTTATAAAAATTTTTATGAGAGCGTTGTGATAAGAATTCTTATAACAACAATCTTATGAGATGAACTGTCAAAAAACACATGTGCATGAAAATAAAATAGTGTGTATGCGTGAGTGTTTATTAAAATAAATGAAAAGCGATGTTTTTGATAAAATTTCTGTGTTAAATAAATGAATAAATGTGTTTAATTGATTTGTAAATTTAAATTTGTGTGAAAAATTAAAAATAAAGTAACTAATTATGTAAAAGTAGTACATGTAGACTCGATGAGCATTTGCATAAAATGAAATCTAGACATTTTGTTTTTAGTATTCTGCCGACGTTTTTTCTCATGTTATCTCAAAGTTAATGTCTCGTGAAGACGCTGTGCTATGCATGCATAAAATTTTATTTAAAATTTTCAAACAAAAAATTTATAAAATTTTACACATGAATGGCATGTGTTTTAAAAAAATTTATTGCATATTCTATAATTTTCTTTAAAATTTTGATGTTTTAAAATAAATTAAAATAAAATGTATAAAATAAATAAACAAAAGTTTTTGGGAAAAATAAAAGTGTAATAGACATCGCAATTTAATACGTTCCGACGTTCGGGAAAAATAAAAAAAAATATTACCGTTCTGAGACATAAGCTGTTCAAAATATCAAGTACTATTTTAAAACAAAATACGAGATAGAACAATATGCAAGCTCTCTTTGAATTGCCCATATTTGTATTACTTAAACAATGAATTTAACAATTATTTCACACAAAGAACAAAATTAATGAAAACAAATTTCGTGAATCCAAATTGATTATTAGGATAAGGTTCGTAACGTTATATTCAGAAAGAATTGGGCATGATTAATATTCCAAGGAACAAGGGAAAAATTAACATCAACTTAATTTTTCAACGTACACAGCTGAACAGAGTAGCGCCACTTTCGGAAGCCGCTACACTTCCATCGTCAGTGCTCACGTGTATTTGCTTATCACCACTTGTCAGGTGGCTCTGTTGAATGTGATTTTAATTCTTATATATACAACTTTTTCGTGAAAATTGAATACGAGAATTAAATCACTCTCAAGCTGATATTAAAGTGCACTTTCCCAGCGTTTCCATCGGTTTATTTTTCTTCATTCCCATTTTTCTTATTTTTGTTCTACTCAAGACAAACTTTTTTGGTTTGATTTTATACTTAAGTATATATGAACATGTGAAAAGCTCAAGCCAGTAGCTAATTGTTTATTAGTATGATTATTTCGAACGTATTTGCTTTGTGAATCCAAATTGATTATTAGGCTAAGGTTCGTAACGTTATATTCTGTATATTTCTGTACACTGTTTGGCAATTACAAACTCATTTGTTTTTGTTATATTCCTCTTTGCGCTCATGGTAGAATAATATACAAGGTAGCCCTGGAACGTCAGCTGATTATTTTTTTATTTGCTTTTTTCATGGTACGAAATGTCAAATGTTGTGTATATGTGAAATAACTACGTTGCACACAAAATATCACACGTATGTTTGCTGCTTATGTTCTACAAACACACACATACTCTCTCTATTAATGTTTGACATTTTCTATCCCAAATGTACATTTGTATTAGTTGCGCGGCTACCTATTATATAATTCTACCATGTTTGCGCTTTTCGTTTATTTTAACACAGATGCCACATGATGACAGATTTAAGCAATGTTGTCAACAAGAAGTCACAGAATCGTAAAATCGTAAAAACAACTTTAGAAGTTGACAATATAACAACTGTTGTTATTGTTAAAAGTTACGGAATCTCACTACAGGTTTTGTAGCCACTAGCGATTTTAACACGATTTTTTTATTATTTATTGATAAAGCCTTAAAGTACCTGAATAAATGGTTTGATTTAAAAAACACAAACTTGCTATTTACAATTAGCAATATAAATTTAATGAGCAATGTTGAATTTGATAATATTGTTAACATAATCGAAAATTTAAATCTGAAAAAAACTAAATATAAATATGGACGATCTCTATGGGGAAATTGCGTTATTAAACAAACTTTATGATTAGATATACGGTTCTGAAGGTTTTGCGGAATTATCTACTGGAAGTAAATATAATAATTTATCAAATTTGTATAAAGTAATTTAATTTTTACTTTCTATTCCTGCCACATCAGCATTCACAGAGTTTTTTTTTTGTAATGAAGATCAAATGGCGAGACGAAAGAAGCAAAGTGTCTCTGAATCTGATGAAAAATTAATTAATTATTTACTTTAATTTAAATATAGACTGTAAAGATGCTGTGCAATTGTTTAGAAATGATAATTATTAAAAACTAGAAAAAATAATTATATAAAACTTGCGAAAAGCAATAAATTATAAAATAATTATATAAAACTTGCGAAAAGCAATAAAAATGCGTTTTTGAATAAACCAATAAAGATAAATAAAGATAAATACTTTATTTTTATACTGTGTACTTTTTTTCTTAACCTTTAATAACCAATGTACTTTAATTGACCAAGAAAAAGGTGGGAACCCTAGTTATATGGTCCAGCCCTAGGACATTGTAATATTAAATCGACCATGTTTTCTCCATACATTTGGCTTACCTTTGGACTAATCCTAGTCCTCTATGGAGTATACTTTACATGCGTCTTTGCACTAGTCGCGTTATCTGCAGGGTGTATGCCGTGGCTACCCTGCATACAAATTGACTAGTATGTGCTTAGAAATATTTATACTAAATAGTTTCTTTTTAATTCAGACTAGGCAACTAGTCTATCCTTTTTCATATATCGAACTATCGATTTTAATATTAGGTTGTCATAGGAGCACAACTAGTTCATTTGTATATAGTTATATCCCAGTCGGAATACCAGTTGTTGTAAAGTAGTGCTCTTACTAGTTTTTTATTTGTCGTTTTGTATTTCTTAAACAAACTTTGGCTTAACCGCGGTACGAACACACATTCCTCATATTTCAAGGCAAGTACTCTACCCACTGAGTCACTTTCTACTTATTTTTTTCTAAAGCCAAGAACATGTTTTATGTATAAGTCGTATACCTGAAAATTGTGTCCTTTTTTGATTAGTATCATTAGTAGTCTCGACGCAACTAGTAACATAATTGTCCTTTTTACTAGTATCGTTACTAGTCTTGTTACAACTAGTAATATGACTGTCGTTTTTTTACTAGTATCATTACAACTAGTAATATGACTGTCCCAAAGCGTATCTAGTTGTAAATTTAGCTGCTGGGTATGTATATATGTACACACATGTACATTAGAGTGGAGGGTTGGTGTATGAAAGAAAAAGTCATCCAATAAACTTCGAATACCTCCGGAATGTTGAATCTAGCTAAACTATATATAAAAAATTGAAAATTGTTTTTTAATTTTTTGCGACATATCTTTTAGCCCTCTACCACGGCTGGAGGCTAGAGAAATTATATGAACTTTATTTTAATTTGCTTCATTAATATAAAAAAAAAATTTAATAACTTGCTTAAGGCTACACGTAAAAAACATTTTTGTAGCAAATGAAAAAATTTAAGATCAACAATTTACTATTACTGATAGCAACGAGGCTGTTAATAGTAGTCAATTTTTGTCGACAGCGAGTATACCAGTGCCAATTTGTTGATATTGTCTTGACGTGACGTCGACAAATAGTTACGGAATAAGGGGGAGTATATTTTTTCATCTTAATGGAGCAATTTAAAATTATAGTTTTGCCAGAAGGTCTAAAAATATACTTTTTTAAACTTTTAAGGCCTGTAACTCTGTACTTTTTTATACGATCGGCACAATCAGTGTATTAAATGAAAGAGTAGAGATGTATCTATACAACAGTGTGCAATTTATTTTATTCAGATGAGCCGTTCTCGGAATTTTTACCAATAAACGAAAAAACTAAAAAAAACAAGCAAAAACGTGTTTTTCGCGAATATTGGGAAAACGCGCATTTAGAAAATAATTGAATATCATTTTCGTATTCAGTGACCTCAAATTATCTTAGAATACATTTTTTTTGCAAGATATGACAATGACTTAGAAATTCGAAAATTTACTTCATTATTTCATCTTAAGTTTGTCTGAAATCTGACATTGTATGTATAAAATAGTGGATATTTTGAGTGTAACGAGTTATAACAGCTATAAAGAATATATAATGTTGCATCATATGATGTTTCACAAATTGATCGATTTGATCTCATATTCAAAATCTTGATGCTACGGTAGAGGGATAAAATAAGTCCCAATATTTTCTTCATTATTTTTCCCATGTATCTAAAAATTAAATGCAACCTTTTTTGCTATTCGAAATTGAAATTCGCAAAAAAATCTCACGTTCACCCTAATGTACATGCATGTATACATACGCACATATGTACATAAAGGCCATGTCAGATAAAACTTTTGCTTCGCGTTGCGTTACAGATTCGCTTTGACATCTAAGATGAAATGTACATACTTATATGAAACATGCTACATAAAGCACTTTTAACGCAGCGTGAAGCGAAAAGTTCGGCAACTCTCATCTTTTTGCTTGCTTTGACAATCGGCTGGAATAATTTTCTTTTATTATATTGCCAAACGAAACATATTGCGCGTTTGAATCTGTTTGAATAAGAGGTAAATATGTATGTGGCATTTATTTATTTATAATAAATCGTAAAATAACATAATTGACTTTTATTTTTATAAAAAATATATATATAAATAGCAAAACTATCAACTACTTTTTTGGTAAACGATCAATGCGCGAGTGTTGTCAAAGTTTTCATTGTGTCATACACCTTTTGCTTTACACTTTTCTATCAAAGTTAGAAACGTCACGCAAAGCGACAAAGTTGTATCTGACACGGCCTTAAGAACATACGCACACATGAAATTCATACGAGTACCTTCTACGACAAAGATGTTCAGCCCATACAACAATTGTTTGAAAAAAATTCATACACATTTGTTACGCTCTTTTAAAAACTCATTCATTCATCGTTGAGCAAGCGACGAAAACACATGCGTCGGAGTATCGTCATTTTTTCAGGAATTTATTAAGCATTGTTGTTGGTTTTTGTTGAACAAAGCACAGTAAACACGCACGATTCAATTACAATTGAAATGAGATGTGAACGGTATTATATGATAAATGATGCTTTTCATAACATTCAATGCCTTTTATACTACAAAATATTTAAGGCTGGAAATGAAAACGTTTTGAAAAGACATTTTTATTCATATCATTATGAAATTTGTTTTAGGTGTTTGCCAATATGTTTGCTGGGAGTTAGGGTTGCGAGAGCGAGCGCTAATACATCTCATTTTTATTTTTGATCATCTATGTTCTACGAATACATTTGAGTACTCTTTGCAGCCCATCCAGTCTGTATTGTGGAAATCGCACTATAGAATTGGCATCCTTTACAAAGCACAAACTTCTTTATCTGACGGGAAATCATACGCATGTCTCACAACTAAAACTACAACGGGAATAAGGTCGAACGTGTCCTTGAATATCTGTTGATCTTTGCTACTAAAGATCTTCTTTGCATTATAGTAATTAATATACAATTGAAAAAAATAATTTAATTTTTTTGTAATTTTTTTTTATTTAATTATAAATAACTTATAGTTTTATAATTATTATGATTTAATATTTATATATAGATTTATTATCATCATAATCATTATTAATTTTTATTAATAGTAATAATATAATTAATATTATATTATTTAATCATAATTTCTTTGTATATATAATTTTGTTTTATTAGTGTTTATTTTCTTCTCTTAATTGATCAAATTATATTTACGGCATAAACAGTAAATTTATTTATGATTCTTTTTGTTTTTAATAATTTTAATTATTATTTGTTGTGTTTATTTGTATTTATATGATATATAACATTAAAAACGAGTTGTTTATGTAAAAAAATGAAAAGAAAATGTATAAACTTAAAACAAATTAATTTTAAAAATATTATATTAAAATTAAAAAATTAAATTCATAGAACAAAATTCATTCATCAAAAATTATAATCATTAGTTTTAGTACCGTAAAAAGAACATACACTTGTAAAAAGTTAAAACTAAACACATAATTAAATTAACATTTTAGAACAATTTTTTTGTATTTTTTTTATTTTACTTCTTTAAGTATTAAAAAAAGATCTCTCTCCTTTAGTTATAAATACAATTTTTGTTTTTTTCCTTAATTTTCAGTTTTATAATTACAAATATTAATGGTTTATTAAGTTGTGTGTTTCTTTTTTAATGTTTATTTGTTGTTATTAATGTTAATTAAAGTACATTAATTTTTGTTGTTGTTGATGTTTGTTTTGTTTTACGTTATATACTTATTTGTTGTTTTAAATATATGTATATGTAAATTCAATGTTAAGTTGTGTTTATTTAAAAATATTCCATTATTTTTTAGTTATTTATTTAATACACAATTCTATTATTGTTGCTGTTTTAAGTATTTCATTTTTTAAGATGCAATTATGCCATTTACTTTAGAGAGAGTTAAGAGAGAGGGAGAGAGAGAGAGGGAGAGAGAGAGAGTGAGAAGTTGAGGAGAGAGAAAGAGAGTATGAGTAGTGTTGAAAAACTTTCATGGTTTCTATATCTTCATCTTCTTAATTTTTTAAAAATTCATAAAATTATTTGAAGAAATTATAAAAATAATATTAATGAACGTTACAATAAATTTACAATATAAATTTACAAATTTTGTTTTTCTTTATTATAAATAGTGGATAATTTAAAAAATTTTCACATAAGACGTGATTTCTCTTTTCTATATACTCAGGAAAAACTGTTGTACATCACTGGTAGTTTTAGAAGTCATACAATTTTACACATCCACATCTCGGTTTAATTTCTGTGGCAATAAGGAAAAAGCAAAATTTGAGTTAATAATACCATTGTATTCTCCATATTCAAAAGTACCATTTAGCAAATTTTCATTTATTTCGTACAATTTTTCAGAAAGTTACTGCGTAATTAATTTCTGCGTATCTTTTTTTAACTCATAATATTTGCTTAATTCATGGAATAATTGCTTAATTCAGCTTATAATATATTAAATTTTAAATTTAATATATTTATTATAGTAGAAAGAGCCATATATTCCTAACTTAAAAGAATCGAAGGACGAAAAGTTAACATTAAGTGCAATAGGAATAAATTTCTAAAAAATCCACTTGAGTATTTAAAAGTGCTCTTCTACAAAACTCTAAAATATCACCAAGGCAAATTCATACCAGGTAATCTCACTAATAAAACAAGTACAACATGTAACAAAAACCACAACCATTTTGTTTTTGTAAAATCATTGTTCGTACTCAAACTCACAAAGCAAATAGTGTATTTTGACATCCGACCATGAAGAAAATGCAAAAAAAAAAGTTAACAGCTGTGCTCACAAGTTCACCTGTAGTGAATTCGCCTTGAATATCACTTAAGCACTTTTTCCTTATTGCCACAGATTTATTGATGCATCCCATCAAGTCCGAGAGAATTAATTCGAGTTTTCTATACTTTATTTAATGGGTGGGTGAAAATATTTCAGGTTATTGACAAAAATAATTTTAATTAATGAAAAAATAATGATGAATATTCTAAAAAACGCGTCGAAGAAGTGAACATTTGCATTGAAACAAAAACAAAGTTTCAACAATTGTTTTTGTTTTCATTACATTTCTAATATGAAATAAACGTGAGAATTTAAACGCGTTGCTCTCTTTTAAAAACGGTAAGTTTTGTATGATAAACAAAAAAATTTTTTTAGATTTACGCTATTTTGTTTTTGTTTTACATGTAACTTTCACTAAGTCGACGCGACGCGTATTCCAGAATAGCCAACAATATTTTCACCAAAGGCTGTCTTTTCCAATCAATTTCAGTCATAAATTAAAAAATTTAGAGTTTTCTAAATCAAATTCAGTATTTTAGAAATCAAAATAGGAATTTTTCAAACCGAATTCGGTATTTTAAAAATCAAATTTGATTTGAAAAATTATGGAATTGATTTGTAAAATACTGTATTTAATTTGAAAAATTCTGAAATTGAATTCATTTGAAATAGGCTATATTTTGATTCCTGGAATACCGAATTTGGTTTGAAAAATTACGAGTTTGTTTTGTAAAATACTGAATTTGATAAAAAAAAAACTATGCATGTTTTTTAAAAATCCGGATTTACTACGAAAAAGGCCGAATTCGAAGTAAAAAAATCTATATCCAAAAGCAAAAAATTAGATTTTTTAGTGCTCGGCTGCACAATTTCAAAACATAGTAAGCCACAATTTTTTCGAAATCGACTTTTTGATATTTTTAGGACAATACAGGACAGTCCTGTGAATATAATTCGATATAAATTTTATGAAAATAACATTTTTTTCATACACTATATGCCTAATCAATATTGAAATTTTCATATAATCCTTCTAGAAAAACTTGTTTTATTCGTTTCCTGAACAATTTTATGCATCAATTTTTAACTCCCGATAGTTTTTTTTTCACAATAACTCAGCTCGACAGCTCTTATAGTTCCGAAGATCATGCGTCACCAGCAATAAACACAAACGATTTTATATATGTATATAGATTGGCAAATCACATAGACCTGTCCAAAAATCTGTTACACATATTCACTCTTTGTTTACACTATCATAATTTTTGCGCAGACAAGATTTTATTTTGACAGATCTAGCGACTATTGTGCGGTTTCCACATAATAGACGGTCGAATTGAGTAAAAAATTTGGATGAAAAGCACTTAAGTTATTTCCAAGGCAGATCTATATATCGGCGAATTAATATAACAGAGCAGCTATTTTTTGGGAATTGTGGTGCCAAAAATGTATGAGAAAAAAAATCAAAGCTAATATTAAAATGAGTGTATTGGTAAAATATACTAAAATTTGACATCTTGCTTACCGAAATTATGGACTGATGCACAGACCTTATAAAGGTTGGAAACGAAAAAAATTTTTACATATTTAACATTAAATAATATGACTATTCAAATAAACACTATTCGAAAATCCCGTTAGCTGTTAATTCTCTTGTCTATCAAGAATGTATAACGTATTTCATACGCATTTTAAATTAATCAATCATGGCATCAACAGTAAGATTTGAAAAAAGCAGAAAAAATTTTTCAAGTTTTTAAAGAAAAACCCATAGTTTTCTTTTAAAGAATTCATAAAAATATAAAATAATACAACTTCCGTAATTTTTTATAGGCATTTGGATTGATATGTTCCAAGTAAAACGTGCCATATGCCATATGTAAAATCGATTATCAACTTTTGATTTTATTCGCAATTAAGTGAGGAAACTCAATTATTATAATCACGATTTTCATAAAACAGTAAAAGGACTGCAACTGCCTAACTGCCCTGAGTTGCGCCCAATAGACAAATTCTGCGCAGTAATTAAGAAAATGCTGAGAACAAAAAAATTGTATGCAAGTTGGAATCATGTTGCCAAATGAGTGGATGGAGTAGGTGTTTAAAATCTGATGGCGGGTCTGAGAGCGAAATTTCGAAAATTCGTTTTATCTAAAAATGAATTGTAATGGTTTCTAATTATTTGTATCTTTGAAGTAACTGAAACAATTTGCTGCACTTAATTAGTTTTTGTTGCTACTTATTTTTAAGTTAACAAAATAAAATGTACATTTTTTTCGTTTCCAACCTTTATATCGACCTTGGTTATATCCATATAAATTTTCTAGAAGAAGCCAACAAAGTTTTGTAAACTTCAGTGAAATTCCTTTTTGAATAAAACTACAAAATTTCTAAGCATTTTAATGCGATAAAAAATAATGTGTTCTCAGTTTTTTTCCTATCAACCAACTACAGATTTTTTATGGGCTGTCCAATATTTCCACTAGATCAGTATATTTCACCCTAACTCGAAAACGATATGATAAATTGGAAAAAAAACACCACAAGATGGATGACAAATTTACCTTCAAACTGTCTTATATGCTTTCAGATTTGATCAATTCTTTCCGACTTATTTACAAATTAGAATCAAAAAAAGTGATTTTTTATGCAAAATTTAAAAATTGGTTCTTTCTAAAAACTCACAAAAAAAAATTTTACGTACTGTTTCCAGAATCCACACCGACGACTTGAGTAGAAAATTTATATGAAAATCATTTGCATTTTTAAGTGATTTCCATACAAAATTTTAAATTTTCAACTCAAGTCAACAGTAAAAACTTTACTTTTTAACTGTTGTTATTTAAGACCGGTATATTATGAACAAAATAAGCCAGATACATATTAGTGAAGTTACGAATATAATTTTTAATATTCGCGAATACGAGTATCTGAAACAATATTCGCCGAATTCGAATACGAATCAATCTAAATAGTTAGTACCACTTAATATTTCAAATTTAACTGAAAAAAACTACCCTTTGCTTCAATAACAATAAATTGAGAAAAACTGTCACAATACTATAGGTATTTAACATTATTATGATATTCCGATGACGGAATTTGATATTATTAACTTAGCACCTTAATGCCACTTTTTAAAATTTTTGGTGGAAAATAAATAAGGGAAAATACGAGCTTATTTTACCTATACCCAGGCAATATTTAGTGACACCAGCAGCGAGAGTTCCGAGCGACCGAATGTTTAGTGGTGCGGAGCTTATTTACACACCGCGCAATAGGCTTGATGGAGAAAACAATTCAAAACTTTTATTTTTCAAGTTCAACATTCCTCTACTGAGCTTTGAGTATTACTTTAACATGATTAATAAATTAATTTAACAGGACTTTACTTTTTAAATATTATGTCGTTGTGAAATATATTTTCTTTCTTTTTTCTTTACTAAAAGAAGATTATTGTTTTGCTTTATAGACTAATTTTTGTTTAGTAAAAATTAATATTTTTTGTTAAATTTTCAGTATTTTTATGTATTATTTTTTGGAACGTATTCACAAAATATTCGTGAAATATTCGCTTGAATTTGGCGAATACGAATATCATGAAAGAGGCGAATATTCGGCGATTCGAATACGAATATTCGTAACATCACTAATACATATTATAATAGTTCTAAATTTTTTCAAACAAAAAAATAAATCTTTTGCCGGAAGTATATCTGAAAGTATTTATATAATTGTTAATAAAACCAAGATTTATCCATCGATTTTCATCATATATGGCTTATTTTGCTCGGAAGACACCTGTCCTTAAAAACAATAGTCAAAACTTCTTTTTGCGGTTTTAAAATTTTTATGAGTTTTTAGAAAGAAAAAAATTTATTAATTTTGCATAAAAAATCACTTTTTCCGATACTAATTTGTGAATAGCTCCGAAAGCGTTAATCAATCAGAAAATTTTAAATATTGGACATGCCCATAAATTTGTAGGTGATAAGAAAAAAACTGAGGACACATTATTTTTAGCGCAAACTGATTAGAAAAATTGTAGTTTTGTTCAAAAAGTTTATATTTTTAAGCTTTTGTAATTTTTCTTTTAAAATTTTTTATTTCTTGTTATGCTCAAAAAGCATTGCTGTCTTTAATATGTATGTAGGTAATTATTGTGATTATCAGCTCAATTATGAATATGTATTCGCAGGAAATTTTTCCATTGATATTGTAAAAAAAAATCCGCCCATTGTACTTTTGATTTCCTTCAGATGTCAAAATGCCTCTTTTCAGTACATTTTTGACATCAAAACAAGGCATTTTCCAAGGAGAATTGCAGCGAATATACCTGATATAAATATGCCTTGGATCATACGTACTTAGGCGCATCAATAAGGTTTCACTGCTAACACAGCTATTTCCCAATACAATTGGATCTTCGCTCCTGAACGACCCGAGTCCCACTTGGCCAAATATTACACTGCGTGACAAATTTAAATTTTTTCTGTTTGGCAGAAACACCACTATATATCCATTAATCTAGAGATAAAATGTAGTCAAACTGCGTACTTGGTTTTTCTTTTCCTCATCTTTTGTCCTTTTTAAAGGACTTAACATTTTTCAAGAATGCTTATTTTAAATATTTGTTTTTTAATATTATTATCTAATATTTTTTTAGCAACTTGGTACAAAATAAATGGGAAGACTCTATCTATAGAATTTTATAAAAAAATTTCTTCAGTTCCGCTGAGCAAAATTATTAAAAAAATGTCCTTCCATATCCTTAAAAGTTTTCCTTAAAAAAATTTTAAAAAATTATATATTGTAGCCTTAAATTAACTCTATAAGACTAGGAAATTTTATGATTTTATCTTTCTTAGTGCAAAGCTGTTACTGTTTTTTTCGCGGCACAAAATTAATTTGTATAAAAATTGTATGTAGAAATATTAATTTATAAAAAACAACCATTAATTTTGAGCCGAGTGCGATAAAAACGTAAATGTGTGTGCAATTTAGAGTTTATTTAATGTTAATATATATTTTTATATACATATATATATATATATATATATATATATATATATATATATATATATATATATATATATATATATATATATATATATATATATATATATATATATATATATATATATATATATATATATGGGACATTTCATGTCAAGTGACCGAACTTTTGAAACCGATGTCTTCCGATCGGGATGAAATTTGCACCAACGTTAGTCCTATTGGATAGTATTTTAGACACAATTTTTCAACAAGATCGGTCAAGAACTCTCTGAGTTAGAGTGGGTCAAAATTTGACATTTTGGCCATACAGGTGTTTTTTCTCATCTATGTAACTTATTACCTATTGTTCTTAGGAAAATTTGTCCCAAATAGTTTAGATAGCTATTTCTTCAATCTTTCTAAAAAAAAAATTAAAAAAATAAAAAAAAAAATTTTTGACTTTTTTTTTGCAAAATTAAAAATTTTTTTGACTTTTTTTTCAAATCGCACCATTTTTTTTTTTTTTTTTTTGCTCAAAAGAAAGCTTAGGTCTTTTCCTTTAAAAGCTTTTTGGTCGCTTAGTGGGATGCGAGTGGGATATCTATCAAAATAAATGTATTGTAACCCAAGACCAAGGTTTTAAAATTTTTGCATACGAACTATTTTGAATTTTTTCCTATTTGTGTGTAAGTGTTTCTAAAACCTCAAAAATAAAACTTATACTGAGAAACTAGACAAATTTACCTTTCCGACGGTATGTAACATACCTAACTAAAATTTCATACCCACGATACTGTAATACCCACAATATGTTAAACTCCCAACATTTTTCCACCCCAACATTTTTTCTGAGTCTTGCCTTTCATTACGGCTTTTTTGTCAATCCTATAGGTAGTTTTGAGCTCACGTAATATTGAATGCAATTTTTATTGTCAAAATATCAGGTGCCCCAGAGACAAGTTTTTGATTCACGTGGTAATATTTTATGGCCATTCTCCGAAATGCCAGTTTCTTTATTATTTTATGACACTTGACTTTAAAAAGTGAGTGAAGTTAACAGGTAGTTTATTATTATTATTATTATTATTAGTAACATTTGGTTAAAATAGGTACTTCATTATTATTTTGTAACATGCGGTTAAACCACACTAATCCCTTCTTGACCCTAATAAAAGATTTTACACACATTCATTAAAATGCGCTACCTATATGATCTTAAAAAACTATTTATTGTCATTGTGAAGACATTCGGAAATCAGTTTTTTACAAACAGCGTTAAAGTTTAGACGTGTTTTATTTACATAATTTCTAACATAATTAATCTTCACAATGTCTACGGCTCCTAAAAAGGCTAAGATTGAAAATAAAATTCATGGAAGTTTTTGTTTTAATCCCTTTAAGAAAAAGTTTCACAGATCATCAGATATGCGAAATATTTCCGACGGCTTATTAAAAAAATTCCCTACGCTGTCAAAACAGTTGCTAATTTGTGGATCATGCAGGAAAGAGCTCGGAAAGTTGAAAGAATTACCGGATTTGAATAGTAATGAGGCTTGCGTTGAAGTTGTTTCAGATGAAGACAAAAGTAGTTGTGAGAATGATGACAGAACTGTTGATGATGATGGTGATTCGAACTTTTCAGTAGAAGGTATAAGTTCAAAGAATGAGTGTCAAAACCAATATCATAAGGATGCAGTAGAAGTTCTTGAACAAATAAAAGAGAAATACAAAACATCACAGAGTAGAGCTGAAAGAATTCAACTTCTCACGCTTGCTCCATCAACATGGAGTTGTGCAAAAATAATGACTGAGTTTGGAACGTCTGAACGAAAAGCAAGAATTGCTAAAAAATTGGTTGCTGAGCATGGGATTCTCACACTCCCAAACAAAAAGAAGGGAAAAACTTTAGAGTGCGAAACTGAAGCTCTAGTAACTCAGTTTTATCAGCGAGATGATATGAGTCGCCTGATGCCAGGGAAGAAAGACTGCGTGTCTGTACGAATCGATGGCAAGAAAGTTCAAATGCAGAAGAGAATGGTTCTCTGCAACCTGAACGAGTTATTCGCAACATTTCAATCTGAACACGAGGATGTCAAAATTGGCTTCACAAAATTTACCCAACTGAGGCCAAAACATTGCGTTTTGGCAGGAAGCAGCGGTTAACTTTTATTAAATTATTTATCTTTTTATTATTATTATTATTATTGTATATTAATTAAGTTAATATTAATATTAATATTAAAAATAAATAAAAAAAAAATTTTTCCAAATTCTATAGAAAAAAATTGATTTTATTTCTGAGGTTAACATATTGTGGGTATTACAGTATCGTGGGTATGAAATTTTAGTTAGGTATGTTACATACCGTCGGAAAGGTAAATTTGTCTAGTTTCTCAGTATAAGTTTTATTTTTGAGGTTTTAGAAACACTTACACACAAATAGGAAAAAATTCAAAATAGTTCGTATGCAAAAATTTTAAAACCTTGGTCTTGGGTTACAATACATTTATTTTGATAGATATCCCACTCGCATCCCACTAAGCGACCAAAAAGCTTTTAAAGGAAAAGACCTAAGCTTTCTTTTGAGCAAAAAAAAAAAAAAAAAAAAATGGTGCGATTTGAAAAAAAAGTCAAAAAAATTTTTAATTTTGCAAAAAAAAAGTCAAAAATTTTTTTTTTTATTTTTTTAATTTTTTTTTTAGAAAGATTGAAGAAATAGCTATCTAAACTATTTGGGACAAATTTTCCTAAGAACAATAGGTAATAAGTTACATAGATGAGAAAAAACACCTGTATGGCCAAAATGTCAAATTTTGACCCACTCTAACTCAGAGAGTTCTTGACCGATCTTGTTGAAAAATTGTGTCTAAAATACTATCCAATAGGACTAACGTTGGTGCAAATTTCATCCCGATCGGAAGACATCGGTTTCAAAAGTTCGGTCACTTGACATGAAATGTCCCATATATATATATATATATATATATATATATATATATATATATATATATATATATATATATATATATATATATATATATATATATATATATATATATATATATATATATATATATATATATATATATATATATATATATATATATATATATATATATATATATATTGTAAAACATTCAAATACAAATTTTTAAGGAAATATTAGAAAAGTTGCTTCCAAGGACATCTTTAAATTTTTGTTCAGTTGATCTTGAATAGTCTTCCATATCCTTGGCTGTTCTGTATTTCATGTGGAATTATCAAAGCATTGTTGTTATAAATATTAATTTACAACAACAATGCTTTGATAATTCCGCACATTTTAATTCCACATGAAATACAGAACATGGCCGTATATATCAATTAATCTATCATCTTTTGTCCTTTTTAAAGGCCTGAAAAATGTTAAGTCCTTTAAAAAGGACAAAAGATGAGATAGTGAAAAACCAAGTACACAGTTTGAATATATTTTGTCTTCAGATTAATGAATATATAGTGGCGTTTCTGCCAAAAAAAATTATGTCACGCAGTGTTATCAACCCAAAGACAGCTGTATAAATCGGAAGTTTTTTCCCCAGGAAAGAACTTCCGACAACAACTATATTTTTTTTTTAATTTTCTTAATGGGTTAGGTGCCGCTGATAATTTCAGCCGTCTTGCAGCGTTTTTTGAAAACTGTTATGGTAGTTTCTGCAACAAATTTTCTATTGTTATAGAAATGATTCATGTGTCTTGATATGCACAAAGTAAATTGTTTAGTTTATAGTATGATGTTTTTACTGTTATTGGTTTTAAAAATGTTACAAGGCAACATAACTGTTTCCCTTTACCTATTAGGAGAACTTAAATAGAGTGCCAAATTGAGTGTGTTTTAGCTTTTTTGCCGAAGGCGGATACCAGACTGGTATTGGAAAAGATTATGACGTTTCTTTATCTCTAACCTCTTATTCTAGATGTCGCACATATGGTTATCTTAGAAACGCATGTTTGCACGTCTTGCATAAAAATGACGGTCCTTATTCAAAATTGTTGCTCTAAATAAATGGTTAGTCTATTGTTTCATAACATTTTTCAATTTGATTGTTACATTTTTGCATTAGCTATTTTCAAAATGTTTTGGGAAAAAACACGCAAGAAATGTTAACTTATTTTCCCTTTCTCTCATTTTTGAATACTTTTTCTCTGGGAATTGTTCCCCAAGAAAATTGTAATTAATAACACAGGGGAACAAAATGGACATTTTGGTTTGGTGCAGCGCAAACTACAATTTATAAAACATATATGGGACATACCATTTTCAAAACTAACTTATTTTTTTTTTGTCAGCTCTAGTTTTTAAAGTATCACCGCTTTTATTTTTTAGTCGTTCAATCTCTTTTTTAGATTATTAATCTAAACAAAATTATCTTTCTTTTAAATATAATTTTGTTGATGTACGTTCCAGAATATTGAATGTTAACTACTTTCAGTTTTATGCTTAGAAACCTTACATTTGATTAAAATGTTTAAATATTTTTACCAAGCACATATATAATACTACAATAAACAAATTTTTATGAAAAAATTGTTAATATATTTAAAATATCCTGAAATAAGAATAAAACAAAATTAAGAACTAAGAGTCTAATGCTAAAAGTACCTGCGTTATTATACTCAAATGAAATTTATTTTGTACAGATTAGTAATTTGTTAAAAAAAAACATTCGAAAGAAAGATATTTACTCCAAAAAAAATGGGATATGAATAATTTCATTTAGAAGTGTGTGACCATTTTACAAAAATTTTTTGTTATAAATCAAGAATATAAAATTTTTATTTAAAAAAACGTTGCGGCTCGCAAGGACATTAAGCTTAAAGTCGTTGAATAACGGGTAGACACTGATAGAATACGATTTCTGCTCAGAATGGTCGTCAGAAAGCTGCGACGGGTGTGACCTTACAAATCTTAGTTTTAAAGAATTATGACATTCAGTATAAATTCTGTACAATTTTTACTATAAGGTACACAATAATTTTGGTATAGATAACTTTTTGAAGTGTTTTTAATTGTATTGTGTATGTACTGTTTGACAAAAAATTATTTTTCTTATAAAAAAAACTATTTTTAAAATGAGACGGGTGTGAAAAGTTCGAAGAAATAAAATTTTTTATTGATTTAATTAATATAAATAATATAAAGCTAAACTCATAAGAAAATAATAAGACATTAAATTATTTGCTATTCGTTCTATTATAGACAGCAGAATACTCTAGCTGAATATTTTTTTTAATTCAATAAAAAGCAAAAAAAGTATATTCTTTTCAGAGATAGCGGTGTTTATTAATAATGAGAAAGGGAATAAAAGAAAATCTGAAATAAATATTAAACATACAAAGAGGGAGAGCAAAATGCATGCTCATTTAAAAGTGCCTCAAAATTGTTAAAAATATTAAATAGTGTATTTTTTATTTTTTCTATAATTGTCATTCTCTAAAAAAACATCAATTGAGAAATTTTTATTAAAAATGAGAATATTAGTTTTCCTTGCATATGGCCGTTTTACGTGGTATCACACATACATCACGTTAATATAAAATTCGCGATATTTGAAAACCGGCAAACGAGAAATTTTTTTGTTGTATTTGGACTCAGAATGCAAATGAATATTAAACGATAAGAAGAATAATATAATTACTTCAAAAAAGGATATTTACCCATTTGTATCTTTAGGATGTGGAAAATAAACTTAAATTTCGAGCTAATCTCTAACTAATTCGCTATATTTTGAGCTAATTTCTTATTTTAATTAAAAACTTTGTTCCCTGTAACGCCGTGTACATGGTGTCTAAATTTTTTGTGGGAATTTTGTGAAACACAATTTTATTAAGGTTAAAACTAAAACAGCTAAATTTCAACATCCTTGGAAGATCAGACAGATATCTCGAAATAACCAGCGGAATTATTATATTCAATAGAAACAGCATATGCTTGCATAGACTAGTTTCTTGCCAAAAAAAAGTTCTCATTTTAAGCTGTAGCACTTAAAATTTAGATGAAAACACCAAAAAAAAAAATTGGGTATATAATATGAATAAAAACCGCAATATTTCGAAAATGCAAGCTGACTGGAAAAAAACGAGTTCAACACAGTAGTGAGGGTTCACCCACACGTACAAAACGGAGGTCAAATTTCGGGCACCAAAAAGTCTGTTCCGCTGTGTAATAGGAGTAATGGGAAAAAGTGAAAAGTTTTCCAGCGGAATTGTTATTCATAATTTGGCTGTACAAAACGATTTTTTCAGGATTGTATCATTAATAAAGTCTGAATTAATGATACTAATATCCAAAAATGTTTGATAATCACAATCTCCTGAAATATTATGTTGTGTTGAGACAATCTAAATTTATATTGCTTTTTCCAAAGTGTGATTGCAATACTTCTAGAGCTTCAGGACAAGTTCAACAAATTTTACCTGGTTTGTTTTGACTAAACCTGGCTAAGAAATGCTTGAGATGTAAGAAATATGTTTACAAATGATAAGAAAATAAAAAAACAACCTTGTTTCGGTTTTCTTAATTTTAGCGAAATTATAACAAGGCATCATTCACTTGGTTTGGTTATTAGCACCTCATGGGAGGTGATAAAAAAAGCTTTAAAAAAGAAGTAAAAATATATGACTGAGTACATTCTAGGAAAAATTGTTTGTAAAATTAATTTAAAAATCAATATAAAAAAAGAGATGCCTGTATTATAAATTTTCGTTTTTCGTAATATTAATTCATCTATTGTTTTTATATTTTTCTATAAATTATTTTGTAAAAGTTTTAAATTTTTTATACATGTATTGCGACAGAGAGTGTGATGATTATAATCATAGACTTAAAAATAAAATAATAATCACCCGTATTGCAATTGGCGTATTTGTGTCGAAAGTTAGGCGTTATTTTTTTAAAACGCCTAAATTGCCACAAACTAACCCAACCATAATAAGGGTAAATGTTTTAAAATGTGTTCTTAATATTGTTTTTGTTGTTGTTTTTTTCTTGAATTAATTCTTAAACATGACAATTCTTTTTTTTCCAATTGCTTAAATTTTATTTAATTACTTTTGTTTTTAATTAATGTCAAAAATTACTATACAATTTTCTTCATTTTCTTCCAATAAAAGTTTTTATTTTTTTTAATTTCCTAAAAATTTTATAACTATTGAAGAATGATAATGATGTTGCTGTTTTTCTGTTCCTTTTTTTTTCAAATTAACAATCTAAATTTATTTTCCCGAATTTTTCTGTGCTTTTAAATTGATAGTGCTGGTGGTTGTTGTTGTTGTATTGTAGTTATCGTTGTTGTTATAAACTAAGTATTTTTAATACAGTTTGCTTTTAATAATTTGTTTATATACATATTTTTTTAATACACTCAAAGAGGCAGTCCTTTCAGTTGCTTATGTACTGAGACAGGGAGGAGAGTTGATTACATTAATTTTTATTTAACATTATTTTCAAAAAAATAATTGTTTTGTTTTCGATAATTTTCACTCATTGTCGGTGTTATAAACAACCAAAACATTGCATTAATAAGGTTCGTTGCATTGTCATCTATGAATGACATTTGTTTGTTTAATGGTTTTCTTTAGCATTTAAATTTGACCATCGGTATGTGTTTGGTCGATAAACACTTGTCACAGCACCATTCAGCATAAACTTCTTTTGTAAGCATTTTAAAAGCGGCCTCCGTTAAACCAACACAAGTTCTGAAAGCAAAAAATTTAGCTTTTTATATTATATTAAAATTTATATATGTATGTGCACATATATGGGCAAATCCCAGAAATGGTCCACCAAGGGCAGAGTTTTAGAGTTGTTAAAACTGTTTATATATGTAGATGGAATAATGTGCTATAAATATAAAGGAAATTTTTTTTGGGTGATCCCTTTATGAATGGCATTGATATACCTACACCGAAAAACAAGACCACACCTTGCATATATGATGCTATTTTTTATGTGTTTAGTTACACATGTGACCGTAAGATTAAGTTTAAATTTTCGAGGTCGGAGGTGGTCGGGAACGCCTCCTATCTTGAAAATAAGGGAGTGACTTTTTTTTTTTGATTATCTCGTAGACTATAAGGAATACGAAAATTTTGTTAAATGCTTTATTTTAGATAATAATATCACCTACAACTCCACTAAACACATTTTTGTTGTAAATTGTACAATTAAAAAGTTATAACTATTAAGAAAAATGTAGCGTTCGTCATGTAGCGTGCGTCACGAAGGGTCCATGGCTTTTGATAAAAAAAAACTACATTTTTGGTTGCAATTAAGTTATTTTAGAATTCTCTTTCTTTCTTTTATGAATTAGATTTTGTGTGATTTATTATGCAAAATTCGCAAAAAAAAGATCTGAAAATGCGTAGCGTTCGTCACGCGGTATATGTATGTATGTATGTATGTATGTATGTATGCATGTATGTATGTATGTATGTATGTATGTATGTATGTATGTATGTATGTATGTATGTATGTATGTATGTATGTATGTATGTATGTATGTATGTATGTATGTATGTATGTATGTATGTATGTATGTATGTATGTATGTATGTATGTATGTATGTATGTATGTATGTATGTATGTATGTATGTATGTATGTATGTATGTATGTATGTATGTATGTATGTATGTATGTATGTATGTATGTATGTATGTATGTATGTATGTATGTATGTATGTATGTATGTATGTATGTATGTATGTATGTATGTATGTATGTATGTATGTATGTATGTATGTATGTATGTATGTATGTATGTATGTATGTATGTATGTATGTATGTATGTATGTATGTATGTATGTATGTATGTATGTATGTATGTATGTATGTATGTATGTATCTATGTATGTATGTATGTATGTATGTATGTATGTATGTATGTATGTATGTATGTATGTATGTATCTATGTATGTATGTATCTATGTATGTATGTATATATGTATGTATGTACCTAGCTAGGAAAGAATGAACTAAATTTTTTTTACATATCGTCACCTCATTATTGGTTTAGCGCATATGCCAAAAACTCGTATTTTGTATTTTCACCACTGCTTCCGGCATATTGTGACCTCATTATTGCTTTGGCCCACCGACTATTTAATGAAAAATTGAGTTAGATATGGGATATATATTTTGAATACCCTCTTTCAGAATCCAAAACCTGTTTCGCTAAATTGTTTCTGGTTTCTGAAATAACAAGCAATCAGTGTGCGTGCTCGATATTAACAATTTTAATATATTTTTTGTAAATTTTTTGTTTAAATAAACAAAATAAAAAAACAGAAATCAAGTAAAAAGTTTCATCAATATTGACTTTTTATTCCATGTAAATAAATATCTTTTCTAATAACATTTATACGCTTATTTTCAATAAACATTAGGAAATTTCATCTCAAAAAGTTACTCAATACACATCAGTTAGTATACACATGCAGCACAAAAAGCTACTTTTTACCATATTGTTTTCGCTACGCTGTCCATCTGTCTGTCTGTCTGTCTGTCTGTCACAGGCTGTTTTCTCGGGAACCTTAAGAGCTACGGATCTGAAATTTTCACAGAATATGTTACAACTTTACCCGCTACAACAAATATGACAATTAAAACTTAAAGGGTTTTCTAAAGCGAGCAACCAGCAACATGTTGAAATATTAATGCAATATACAGACACTTATCTAGGCGCACCGTAGTGCGCCAGGCCAAGTTCCGGCCACACAGTGCATTATTACACGCAACCATTCGAGCTGTTTTTAACTTTGCTCCACTTAATCATAAAATAATAAAACTTGAAACATAAGGTCTCCCTACAGAGGTAACATCATAGGTGAAGTTTGAAAGTTCTACCATAAAATCTTCCCGAGATATGAAGGTATAATAAGTGCATAGTTTAGTACCTATTCATTGACTCACTCACTGACTGGCTCATCAATATTATTGGGCACTTCCACTATAGCTAGAGCTAAAATTTTTTATACAGGTAGGTCTTGGTGAGCAATTAACCAGAAAAATCTGAAAACGGGCACTTTTCACCTGGGTGGACTATGGTTCCCCTTCTTTGCATAGTGCACTTCCAGTATAGCTAGAAAGCTGAAATTTGCTATACAGGTAGGTCATAATGAGCAATTAACGAAAAAAAATTTAAAACGGGCACTTTTCATCTGGGGGACTAGGTTGCGCCCTCTTTATATAGGGCACTTCCAGTTTAGCTAGAAAGCTGAACACAGGTACACAGGTAGGCATTGATGCGCAATTAACGAAAAAAATATGAAAACGGGCACTTTTTATCTGTGGGGGGCTAGAGTGCCCCTTCCTTGTATGGGGCATTGCCAGTTTAGCTGGAAAGCTGAAATTCGCTACACAGGTAGGCCCTGATGCGCAATTAAAGAAAAAAAATTTTGAAAAGGGACACTTTTCATCTGGAGGGGACTAGGGTGCCGCTTCTTTGTAGGGGGCACTTCCAGTATATCTAGAAAGCTGAAATTTTGTGTACAGGTAGGTACTGTTGAGCAAACAACCAGAAAAATCTGAAAACGGTCACTTTTTATATGGGACACTTCCACTATAGATACAAAGCTGAAATTTGTTACACAGGTAGGTCTTGATGGGAAAGTACTAAGAAAAATGGGAAAATGGCTGTAAAAAGTACTGACATCAAAATAAGGACTAAGTTCTTGATGGGTACAATATAGGGTTTGGGAATTGATTTATAATAAATATTGTGTATAGTTAAACATTTGACTCATTACAAGGGAAGGAAATTTATTTTTTGCTGCTTTTTTACTTCTTTGAAAAAGCACATTTTTGAGTTAGGCGTATCCTTGCACTAAATTGAACGAAATTTTGACGAACCATCAAATATATAAAGCTTATGTCTGTACAAAATTTCTTTTACAATTATTTTTTTCTCCGCTATGGCTATTTTTTATTTTAGGATATATCTGAAGGACACGTATCCTTGATATTTAAATGGCCAAATTTTAGGTGCCATTATACTTATTTTATCAATTGACACATATGTGTGCTAAATTTCATTACTTTACGATAACTCCTTATATTTTTGGCCGTTCGTTATATAAAATATAAACTCAAGACACTGTGCGGCCCAGATTTCCAAACCACTTAAAACTTTATATTTAAAGTATAATTTATAAAGTTTTGACGTTTCAAGTTTAGTCTGCTCTATGTATTTGTTCTACGATACATACTTTATTTAGTGGGTACAAATATTCCAAAAGGCATAACAACACAATGAAAACGAAAAATCTCGAAAAGGCGCAGGAAAAATAGGTACTATTATTTTTGCTAAGCATTCAGCATTATCACTATGTAGAAATCTGCTGGATCCACTTGGATCCATGAAAGTTTTTTTCTAATGAAAATGCAAAAAAAATATTGAAATATCCGTAAAAATAGTACATTTTTCAAATGTTAATATCTTCGGATATATAAACAGTAGAAACAAAATTTTAACTGCTGTATAATGGTATGATTGTGCTTACCAGCGATGCCAGAATGTATCATGGCGTTTTTTAGTACAAAAAAGATACCTAAAAAGTCTAATGAAACGTTTTCCAAATTTAATTGATGACACTGAGGTTCAAAATATAGATGACGAATTCAGATAGCTCCATCACATATTAATAAATATTTTCGAAATTTAGAAAACGTTACTACGGAAGTTTATTAATATGATTATTTGAACGGAAGACTTTTGGCACACAATCTCAAAATTACTAGAACAGATAGTGAGTTAGTGTTTCCAAAGCTGTAGAAATTTGGATTAAATTTAATATGTCTCCTTAATTCATCTGCAAACGATGAACGGATATTTTCAAAAGTAAATTTCAATGAAGCGATATACAGAAAGAGATTAAAAAATGCAATCACAATAATTAAATTAAATATAAAATACACTCAAAATAAAATGATAGGTAAATCTAACCAATATAAATAGTTAACAAACTGTTAATGTAAATTGTTGTTGCAATTTTTATGAAATAACAATTTTCATTGGTTAAAATAACTTTTTAAAGTTGTAAGTCATTTCATGTCTATGGTTACTTTGTGCTATTGTTATCCAACAAGACGACATAGCTGATATGACAAAGACATCCGGTTCAAAAGCATGAGAACCTAAGTTCAAGACCGAAATATTACATTTTACTGAATTGTAAAATATAAATTTGGGAAAAGCGACGTTTTAAAAATAAAATTATTTTTGATGGGTAAAATTAGTTATTTAATTTTTAACAATTTTTGTGGTTAAAATTACCAACTTTAATGGTTAAAATAACCAATTTAAAATAATAACAGGGAAAATAGTTATTTCACAAAAATTACTTTATTTAAGTAAAGAAAGTCAACACATGCCTATGTATACTTTGTGCTATCCTTACTTATGCTGACTTTAGACGACATGTTTTTTACATATGGCTTGTTAGGTGTGTGAGACATATGTAACTTCGCACGTTTGTCAAAATTGTCAATTTACAGACGGTTTATAATATTTGCTTTCACACGTACATGTGCATAACCTCTGAGTGTTCACAACAGCTGAGTTTTTGCACAATTTTCGTAAATATATAAAGCGCTCTTTCCTTTTTAATGTTTTTTCAGCCAAACCACACTTTTGATAATTTAATACAGCTGATGTCAGATGCCTTGTTAGATGAAAATTTTTCACCTGACTTTGCTTCTGTAAATGTCATCTGACAATGTTTCATATGTTTCACACGGCATGTATCACTTTTGCAGTGGGAAATTTGACAAGTCAGATGTAAAATACATGTCGTCTAAAGTCAGCATTAACAATGTGACTTTGCTGAGATGGTAAAGGCCAAAAAATTACAAAGAAACAAAAAAATTTTTTTTAAACAAACACACTTACTGCTTAAGACTTGGCAGGCATCGAACTTGCGACCTTCGGGTTAGTAGATTTACACACTAACAACTAAACTACAATTCCATTGGTTGATTTTTACTGTATTTTATGGGTTGGCTCAGTTCTAACCTATGAAATTGGTTAGATTTGCCAATATTTTATTTTGAGTGTACGCATTCTTATACACAAAAATATAAGTAATGGATTATTTGTTACAGAACTAATTCAAACTGGATGTTGTATTGTTTGTTTTGTAAAAACATAAAAATTTTCTAAACATTTTCTTGTTTAAAAATTTTAAAACTTAAGGCTCCGTTAGCCGACCGGAACGGGATTGTAACAGTAATGTAAAAATAACGTTAGATGTGAAGACGATTATAGAAAGTAAAAACGTATCAAATACTTTTGACATAAACCAAATAAAAATTGTATTATCAACAAAAAAGCACACATTCATAATATTTTATTTCTAACATTAGAAAAAAGCAACAAAAACGTTTAAAACATTGCAATTTTCCAAGTTTCTTACAAGTTTTCGACATTTTCGCGATCTTGTTGATCTTTTGAGATTTTGTTAATCTTTACAGCTTTAGTTATTTCATCAATACAATACGCAATTTTTGGCGAACTTGCGAGTTTTCGCGTTCTCTTCGAGTTTTTTGGTATTCTAATGAATTTTAGGGCTTATTTCCGATTTTTAACTTTTCGCGAATTTTAGCAATGTTCGCGATAAAAGCTACTTTTTGCAAGTTTCCAGCTTCTTTACAGTTTTCGCGATTTTTAGACAATATTAGACTTAGCTAGTATGCAGCTGTTAGCAAGTTTTTGCGAATTTTCGCCATTTTTGCGATTTTTTACCGAATTTTTAGCATTCCGTAAAGTTTTAGCGATTTCTAATCATTATTACCGGTTTTGTAATATTTTACAATTTTCGCAAATTTCCGCTGTTTTAGCGATATCCGCAATTTTTTGAAAGTTTTTGGCTCTTACACATTTAGGGAGTTTTTTTAATCAATATTACGCTATGCAATATTTCAAGTTTTAGCGTGGTTTTTGCGAGTTTTCGCGGTTTTTGCCCGAGCTCTTAATATTTCTTACACTTTTAGCGAGTTTTAATAGATTTTAGACTTTGTTTTCAATATCGCGATTATTGCGAGTTTGCAACATTTTCGGGAGGGGTGTGATTATTCCTAGTTTGGCTTGGATTATGAATTGAAAAATAATTTTGATTTTTATAATAAATTTTGTATATTATTTTCAATTTAGGTGATGTCACGTTAATATGTAAGGAAATACAATTTTTAACATGTACATTCCTGTTAAGTTGACTATAACCGTTTGAACTGCTTTACACATAACAATATCGATTAGCTGTTTCGTTCCGTTACATAAACGGAATGTAGTTCCAGTCGGCTAACTCTACCTTTAAAGTTTTGATGATTTTTATGATTTTACAAAATAAACAATGGGTAATATGAATAAAAAAAGTATTTGCTCTTTACTTAAACATTTTGTTTTAAAACCGAAAAAATCTCAATTTTATATTGAATAGTTTCCGGAATTTTGTGTTTTAAGCAAATTTTTAAGTAAAAAGCAATTAACTTTTTTATTCATACTACCTATTATTCAAAGAAAAAACCAAACAACCGACGACAAAATTTAAACGTTGCGTTTAATGAGTCACAAATTGTTGCCAGGTTGCGTTCACTGAGTCTACAATGTAAAGATTTGAGTTGTTGCAATAGTCGAGGAGTTGCACTTATCGAGGGTTACAGTAACCGAGGGCGCACTGTACATATATTTGATCTTATAAATGTACAATTGCTTAATTCACAACAATTTGTATCGCCGTTCTTGTATCAAATACACTATTTGTTTATTTGTTTGTGAACACCTCGTGTAATTTGTATCGGCTTGTAACATTGTATTGATGGACAAAAGAAGAACAAGATACATACAAATACTCTCAGAGAGTACATGCAAATGCTCTCTGAGTATCGTAATAAATACTACTTTTTCAAAACATATGAAATAAAAGTGTATTGAATACACTAATTTTTATATGAAAAATATCAACAACAAGTTTACACTATTGTATTCAATACAATATTACACTCGATACAAAGATACAAGAGGTTTTGTGAATTAAGCAAATGTAGCTTACATACATAATTAATATATCGTAATTTTAATATAAGTAACCTGTTTGAATTGCATTTTGGGTTTCGATGTTTACATATTAATTTTTATGTTTATATATATAAAATAAAAATTAGTCAAAGTAAATATGTGGTAAAAAACGCGCAAAATATAATTAAATATGGAAAAAAATAAAAATAAACTAAAAAAATGCATGACTTCTGCCTGAAAAGTCTTGTTTCCACTATTAATTTTTTGTTTATTTCCTTCTTCACTGGAATCCGAATCGGAAAGAAAAGTTTTTATTTATTAAAAAACACTTACCGAAAATAGTGAACAAAATGAATCAGCTGACTCAATAATTAGATATGCGAGTTGTATTTAAATATCGATAGTAATAAACAGTCAACGTCGTCATAAGACTGTTAGGGAATACAAAGTTAGTATTGACGTTGATGACGACGCACGTTGGGAAAAACATAGTAAAAACCCTCGCATTGGATCTAAACCAAAAGTTACGGGCTTTACTTTTATTTATGAGTTTTTGTAATCTAGATGTATTGAATATATGAAAAATGTATTTTTGAAGTCAATTCACCCCTCTCTGTTTGATCTCAAACATGGTACTCAAAAAAATTGTTTTTAAATTTTTTTTATAAACTATATTTTACTGTTGCATTGAAATTAATATGGAGCGGATATTATCTGCCGAATGCAAGGAGTCTTAGCATTCATAGTCAGCACCAGTGGTGCCAGAAATTTTCGGAGAAAAATCTTTATTCTTTGATTTAAAAAATCAACTTTATTATAATTGGCAATCATGAATTATATTTATATTACACATATAAATTTTTTTGAAGATTTTTTTTTTCTAAAATGAAGATTTTTTTAATCAAAGAATAAAGATTTTTCTCCGAAAATTTCTGGCACCACTGGTGCTGACTATGAATGCTAAGACTCCTTGCATTCTTCAGATAATATCCGCTCCATATTAATTTCAATGCAACAGTAAAATATAGTTTATAAAAAAAATTTAAAAACAATTTTTTTGAGTACCATGTTTGAGATCAAACAGAGAGGGGTGAATTGACTTCAAAAATACATTTTTCATATATTCAATACATCTAGATTACAAAAACTCATAAATAAAAGTAAATCCCGTAACTTTTGGTTTAGATCCAATGCGAGGGTTTTTACTATATTTTTCCCAACGTGCGTCGTCATCAACGTCAATACTAACTTTGTATTCCCTAACAGTCTTATGACGACGTTGACTGTTTATTACTATCGATATTTAAATACAACTCGCATATCTAATTATTGAGTCAGCTGATTCATTTTGTTCACTATTTTCGGTAAGTGTTTTATAATAAATAAAAACTTCTTTCCGATTCGGATTCCAGTGAAGAAGGAAATAAACAAAAAATTAATAGTAGTTAGAAACAAGACTTTTCAGGCAGAAGTCATGCATTTTTTACTTTATTTTTATTTTTTTCCATATTTAATTATATTTTGCACGTTTTTTACCACATATTTACTTTGACTAATTTTTATTTTACTATTTCAACGTATTTTCTTAAATTCTTGTTTGCACACAACACACACAATATCAAAAACACCGACGGCAAAATTAAAGGCTACATCAACATCAATCTAGGCGCACGTTAGTGCCCCATACAAATAAGGGGCACTTAGGCTGAGTCTTTTACATATAGATTAGCGATTAAATTAAATATAATCTTTGAATGTTGTCTTTCACTAGTCGATTATCTCAGATTGTTTGCTAGTTTAAACTACCATAATTGCCGGTTTAATTCTACTGAAATTTTTCTTAGATTCTGCTGAAATTTTCTACAGAAAATTTTCTAAGATTATGATGTAATTTTCTTTATCAAATTTAATGTTATTTCATTTCCATTTAACAATTTTCTCTTGATCAATTTAATTTAAAATAGTAAATAAATATTTTTTCTTGACTATAATTTCGCCCACACAACAAAAAAAACGCACTTGTTTCTTCTTCTTGGTAATGATGTATTCATTATTTTCATGACATTTTGTGTAATTTACTTATATTGCCATACTAATACAACAAATGACTGTCATTTCGTATGGCAATGCTAAAAAGTTTAATCTAGAACTGAAAAACGTTCAAGTAGATTACATTTGTTTTAAGATTAACTAATCAAGTTATTAATTGTCGTTTAAGCTGTATGTAAAAAACTCAGTATTATTGTACCAAATAAAAGCTTAGAAAAAAAGAAGACATAAATGTGAAAATAAGGCCAAGCTCCAATCCAAAAATTTCGGCCGTAAAAAAAGTACCGAGATCAAAATAAGGACCAAGTTCTTGATGGGTACAATACCATCTCATTTCTAGGCAAGCTGTAAGCTTGGCAAACATTTTCCCATAATTCTTTCCCATATTAGAAAGGCAAAAAAAAGTTTTGCCAAGCTAATAGTGGAAGGCCAATATACGCGGCGTGCGGCAGCGGGCGGTGAGAGTATTGCCGGTTCACAAAAGACTAGTTTGATTCAAAAAATATTCAAACAAAATGTTTGGCATATCCTAATTAGTTTCATTTGGCAATACTGTGAGAAGTGGCCGCAAGGCAAAGTTGAGGGCCATGCCGCACAAGCGTTTTTAAAAAGCGCGTTTTTGCCTTTTTGTGTTAAATTTGAAAGTTTAAATTTTCAAATTTAAATAGAGATTTTGTAAAAATTTTCGTTTCTAAACGTTTCAAATTTGTATGAAAAGTAACGTAAATGCGTTTTAAAAAAATGTTTTCCATACAAATTTCAAAACGCAAAAAGCGATTGTATTTACAAAATCTGGCCTTTAATATAAAAAAGCAAAAACGCGCGTTTTAAAAACGCCCGTGTGTGGCCTGGCCCTGAATTGTGTTTAACTTTTTTTCTTTGCCGCTTGAAACGACATTGCCTTATACAATTTTATTGATTTAACAAACAAAATACAAAAAATTTATTTTTATTTTAAAAATAAATTAATTTGTACAAACACAATTAAGTTATTATTAAAAGAAAAATTTTTAAGTACATATATAATATAATTGGAATTTAATTTAATTTTATTGGAATAAAGAATCAGAAGGTGAAATTTGTTCGGCTCACCATATTAATAAAAGGAATAGGACTCATATTTTATTTCCTCATAAAATTTGGTTAAATAGCTGATGTTTCATTAGTACTAGTATCCACGATCAAACGCGGTAAAAGCGAACAAAGGACGCTGATGATGACAGCGTAGCGGCAGTCGAAATTAGTAGTACTAATCCGTTCTGCTAGTCTGATTAGATATTCTAATATTCCACTCTTAAAAATAATTAGAATTTACATTAATTCAATTATTGTGAACTTAAGCCAAATAATAATAACTTCCGACTTATGTATATAATTTAACTAATTTTTAGTGTATTTAAAGTGATTTGTGAATTATTAGTGTCTATTCGGGAATACGCGTCGACTAAGTGAAAAATACATGGCAAACAAAAACAAAACTGCATAAATTTCAAAAATTTGTTTTTGTTTATGATACAAAATTTGCCGGTTTAAAAAGAGATACGCGTTAAAATTCTCATGTTTATTTGATTTTAGAAATGTATAGAAAACAAAAAACATTTGTGAAATTTGGTTTTGTTATCATGTAATTTTTCACTACTTCGACGCGTTTTCCCTATTAGACACCATTATTTGGCATTTCTTCGCGTTCATTTGCCTCTTATCTTTTTAAAAAGCCAGAGCAAAATATTACAATTCTTTAATTTGTATTCCATTAATGGAATTTTCAATTTAGAAAAAATTTTTTTAAAATTTTCTCAAAGCACCTAACTGAACAAATGCTCCAAGTTTTGCCAAAATCGGAGGCATATAATCAAAAAGTGCTTGATTTCTCATGGAATTGCTGCTCTATTCCATATTTTAAAGTTGTTTGTTGTGAAAGTACAAAAGTGGTAACCAACACTATAAAGTCATGCAAGTATGACCCACGTACGTTTGTCAAATCGCATTTGAGTTGCAAATCGCCAAACTTGTTTCTGCATGTTTTGAGAATCACGCGTTTTACTTGCAATTTGCCATATTATTTAGATCAGCTGTTCATTGAGTTTAAAATTTTTAATTGAAATTGAATGAAAATCTTACTACATAGTTTTAATTCAAGTAAAAAGAAATACATATTTAATTTAATTTATTCATCATTTGATTGTTTCACTTCACTGGAGTATACTCTTGTGATTTTCATCTCGTTAATAGTCTTGCGATTGTGATTTACAGAACACCTCTCTTGCGAGCTCACGTCACAATCGCATATTTATGCGAGTGTCAGAGCATTCCCGATAAAAAAACAATCAAATTTATTCAAAGTTTCATACTATAAGGATTTTCATTTTTTCAATTTAAAATAATTAAAGTCGCTAATAATATGTATGCGCATCTTGAAAACTTTAGAAACAAAAAGCAGGCGTTTTATTGGAATTATGTAGAACATAGTATTTTAATATTATAACGAATAATTATGATAAAGTGTATGTATGTATGTATGTATGTATGTATGTATGTATGTATGTATGTATGTATGTATGTATGTATGTATGTATGTATGTATGTATGTATGTATGTATGTATGTATGTATGTATGTATGTATGTATGTATGTATGTATGTATGTATGTATGTATGTATGTATGTATGTATGTATGTATGTATGTATGTATGTATGTATGTATGTATGTATGTATGTATGTATGTATGTATGTATGTATGTATGTATGTATGTATGTATGTATGTATGTATGTATGTATGTATGTATGTATGTATGTATGTATGTATGTATGTATGTATGTATGTATGTATGTATGTATGTATGTATGTATGTATGTATGTATGTATGTATGTATGTATGTATGTATGTATGTATGTATGTATGTATGTATGTATGTATGTATGTATGTATGTATGTATGTATGTATGTATGTATGTATGTATGTATGTATGTATGTATGTATGTATGTATGTATGTATGTATGTATGTATGTATGTATGTATGTATGTATGTATGTATGTATGTATGTATGTATGTATGTATGTATGTATGTATGTATGTATGTATGTATGTATGTATGTATGTATGTATGTATGTATGTATGTATGTATGTATGTATGTATGTATGTATGTATGTATGTATGTATGTATGTATGTATGTATGTATGTATGTATGTATGTATGTATGTATGTATGTATGTATGTATGTATGTATGTATGTATGTATGTATGTATGTATGTATGTATGTATGTATGTATGTATGTATGTATGTATGTATGTATGTATGTATGTATGTATGTATGTATGTATGTATGTATGTATGTATGTATGTATGTATGTATGTATGTATGTATGTATGTATGTATGTATGTATGTATGTATGTATGTATGTATGTATGTATGTATGTATGTATGTATGTATGTATGTATGTATGTATGTATGTATGTATGTATGTATGTATGTATGTATGTATGTATGTATGTATGTATGTATGTATGTATGTATGTATGTATGTATGTATGTATGTATGTATGTATGTATGTATGTATGTATGTATGTATGTATGTATGTATGTATGTATGTATGTATGTATGTATGTATGTATGTATGTATGTATGTATGTATGTATGTATGTATGTATGTATGTATGTATGTATGTATGTATGTATGTATGTATGTATGTATGTATGTATGTATGTATGTATGTATGTATGTATGTATGTATGTATGTATGTATGTATGTATGTATGTATGTATGTATGTATGTATGTATGTATGTATGTATGTATGTATGTATGTATGTATGTATGTATGTATGTATGTATGTATGTATGTATGTATGTATGTATGTATGTATGTATGTATGTATGTATGTATGTATGTATGTATGTATGTATGTATGTATGTATGTATGTATGTATGTATGTATGTATGTATGTATGTATGTATGTATGTATGTATGTATGTATGTATGTATGTATGTATGTATGTATGTATGTATGTATGTATGTATGTATGTATGTATGTATGTATGTATGTATGTATGTATGTATGTATGTATGTATGTATGTATGTATGTATGTATGTATGTATGTATGTATGTATGTATGTATGTATGTATGTATGTATGTATGTATGTATGTATGTATGTATGTATGTATGTATGTATGTATGTATGTATGTATGTATGTATGTATGTATGTATGTATGTATGTATGTATGTATGTATGTATGTATGTATGTATGTATGTATGTATGTATGTATGTATGTATGTATGTATGTATGTATGTATGTATGTATGTATGTATGTATGTATGTATGTATGTATGTATGTATGTATGTATGTATGTATGTATGTATGTATGTATGTATGTATGTATGTATGTATGTATGTATGTATGTATGTATGTATGTATGTATGTATGTATGTATGTATGTATGTATGTATGTATGTATGTATGTATGTATGTATGTATGTATGTATGTATGTATGTATGTATGTATGTATGTATGTATGTATGTATGTATGTATGTATGTATGTATGTATGTATGTATGTATGTATGTATGTATGTATGTATGTATGTATGTATGTATGTATGTATGTATGTATGTATGTATGTATGTATGTATGTATGTATGTATGTATGTATGTATGTATGTATGTATGTATGTATGTATGTATGTATGTATGTATGTATGTATGTATGTATGTATGTATGTATGTATGTATGTATGTATGTATGTATGTATGTATGTATGTATGTATGTATGTATGTATGTATGTATGTATGTATGTATGTATGTATGTATGTATGTATGTATGTATGTATGTATGTATGTATGTATGTATGTATGTATGTATGTATGTATGTATGTATGTATGTATGTATGTATGTATGTATGTATGTATGTATGTATGTATGTATGTATGTATGTATGTATGTATGTATGTATGTATGTATGTATGTATGTATGTATGTATGTATGTATGTATGTATGTATGTATGTATGTATGTATGTATGTATGTATGTATGTATGTATGTATGTATGTATGTATGTATGTATGTATGTATGTATGTATGTATGTATGTATGTATGTATGTATGTATGTATGTATGTATGTATGTATGTATGTATGTATGTATGTATGTATGTATGTATGTATGTATGTATGTATGTATGTATGTATGTATGTATGTATGTATGTATGTATGTATGTATGTATGTATGTATGTATGTATGTATGTATGTATGTATGTATGTATGTATGTATGTATGTATGTATGTATGTATGTATGTATGTATGTATGTATGTATGTATGTATGTATGTATGTATGTATGTATGTATGTATGTATGTATGTATGTATGTATGTATGTATGTATGTATGTATGTATGTATGTATGTATGTATGTATGTATGTATGTATGTATGTATGTATGTATGTATGTATGTATGTATGTATGTATGTATGTATGTATGTATGTATGTATGTATGTATGTATGTATGTATGTATGTATGTATGTATGTATGTATGTATGTATGTATGTATGTATGTATGTATGTATGTATGTATGTATGTATGTATGTATGTATGTATGTATGTATGTATGTATGTATGTATGTATGTATGTATGTATGTATGTATGTATGTATGTATGTATGTATGTATGTATGTATGTATGTATGTATGTATGTATGTATGTATGTATGTATGTATGTATGTATGTATGTATGTATGTATGTATGTATGTATGTATGTATGTATGTATGTATGTATGTATGTATGTATGTATGTATGTATGTATGTATGTATGTATGTATGTATGTATGTATGTATGTATGTATGTATGTATGTATGTATGTATGTATGTATGTATGTATGTATGTATGTATGTATGTATGTATGTATGTATGTATGTATGTATGTATGTATGTATGTATGTATGTATGTATGTATGTATGTATGTATGTATGTATGTATGTATGTATGTATGTATGTATGTATGTATGTATGTATGTATGTATGTATGTATGTATGTATGTATGTATGTATGTATGTATGTATGTATGTATGTATGTATGTATGTATGTATGTATGTATGTATGTATGTATGTATGTATGTATGTATGTATGTATGTATGTATGTATGTATGTATGTATGTATGTATGTATGTATGTATGTATGTATGTATGTATGTATGTATGTATGTATGTATGTATGTATGTATGTATGTATGTATGTATGTATGTATGTATGTATGTATGTATGTATGTATGTATGTATGTATGTATGTATGTATGTATGTATGTATGTATGTATGTATGTATGTATGTATGTATGTATGTATGTATGTATGTATGTATGTATGTATGTATGTATGTATGTATGTATGTATGTATGTATGTATGTATGTATGTATGTATGTATGTATGTATGTATGTATGTATGTATGTATGTATGTATGTATGTATGTATGTATGTATGTATGTATGTATGTATGTATGTATGTATGTATGTATGTATGTATGTATGTATGTATGTATGTATGTATGTATGTATGTATGTATGTATGTATGTATGTATGTATGTATGTATGTATGTATGTATGTATGTATGTATGTATGTATGTATGTATGTATGTATGTATGTATGTATGTATGTATGTATGTATGTATGTATGTATGTATGTATGTATGTATGTATGTATGTATGTATGTATGTATGTATGTATGTATGTATGTATGTATGTATGTATGTATGTATGTATGTATGTATGTATGTATGTATGTATGTATGTATGTATGTATGTATGTATGTATGTATGTATGTATGTATGTATGTATGTATGTATGTATGTATGTATGTATGTATGTATGTATGTATGTATGTATGTATGTATGTATGTATGTATGTATGTATGTATGTATGTATGTATGTATGTATGTATGTATGTATGTATGTATGTATGTATGTATGTATGTATGTATGTATGTATGTATGTATGTATGTATGTATGTATGTATGTATGTATGTATGTATGTATGTATGTATGTATGTATGTATGTATGTATGTATGTATGTATGTATGTATGTATGTATGTATGTATGTATGTATGTATGTATGTATGTATGTATGTATGTATGTATGTATGTATGTATGTATGTATGTATGTATGTATGTATGTATGTATGTATGTATGTATGTATGTATGTATGTATGTATGTATGTATGTATGTATGTATGTATGTATGTATGTATGTATGTATGTATGTATGTATGTATGTATGTATGTATGTATGTATGTATGTATGTATGTATGTATGTATGTATGTATGTATGTATGTATGTATGTATGTATGTATGTATGTATGTATGTATGTATGTATGTATGTATGTATGTATGTATGTATGTATGTATGTATGTATGTATGTATGTATGTATGTATGTATGTATGTATGTATGTATGTATGTATGTATGTATGTATGTATGTATGTATGTATGTATGTATGTATGTATGTATGTATGTATGTATGTATGTATGTATGTATGTATGTATGTATGTATGTATGTATGTATGTATGTATGTATGTATGTATGTATGTATGTATGTATGTATGTATGTATGTATGTATGTATGTATGTATGTATGTATGTATGTATGTATGTATGTATGTATGTATGTATGTATGTATGTATGTATGTATGTATGTATGTATGTATGTATGTATGTATGTATGTATGTATGTATGTATGTATGTATGTATGTATGTATGTATGTATGTATGTATGTATGTATGTATGTATGTATGTATGTATGTATGTATGTATGTATGTATGTATGTATGTATGTATGTATGTATGTATGTATGTATGTATGTATGTATGTATGTATGTATGTATGTATGTATGTATGTATGTATGTATGTATGTATGTATGTATGTATGTATGTATGTATGTATGTATGTATGTATGTATGTATGTATGTATGTATGTATGTATGTATGTATGTATGTATGTATGTATGTATGTATGTATGTATGTATGTATGTATGTATGTATGTATGTATGTATGTATGTATGTATGTATGTATGTATGTATGTATGTATGTATGTATGTATGTATGTATGTATGTATGTATGTATGTATGTATGTATGTATGTATGTATGTATGTATGTATGTATGTATGTATGTATGTATGTATGTATGTATGTATGTATGTATGTATGTATGTATGTATGTATGTATGTATGTATGTATGTATGTATGTATGTATGTATGTATGTATGTATGTATGTATGTATGTATGTATGTATGTATGTATGTATGTATGTATGTATGTATGTATGTATGTATGTATGTATGTATGTATGTATGTATGTATGTATGTATGTATGTATGTATGTATGTATGTATGTATGTATGTATGTATGTATGTATGTATGTATGTATGTATGTATGTATGTATGTATGTATGTATGTATGTATGTATGTATGTATGTATGTATGTATGTATGTATGTATGTATGTATGTATGTATGTATGTATGTATGTATGTATGTATGTATGTATGTATGTATGTATGTATGTATGTATGTATGTATGTATGTATGTATGTATGTATGTATGTATGTATGTATGTATGTATGTATGTATGTATGTATGTATGTATGTATGTATGTATGTATGTATGTATGTATGTATGTATGTATGTATGTATGTATGTATGTATGTATGTATGTATGTATGTATGTATGTATGTATGTATGTATGTATGTATGTATGTATGTATGTATGTATGTATGTATGTATGTATGTATGTATGTATGTATGTATGTATGTATGTATGTATGTATGTATGTATGTATGTATGTATGTATGTATGTATGTATGTATGTATGTATGTATGTATGTATGTATGTATGTATGTATGTATGTATGTATGTATGTATGTATGTATGTATGTATGTATGTATGTATGTATGTATGTATGTATGTATGTATGTATGTATGTATGTATGTATGTATGTATGTATGTATGTATGTATGTATGTATGTATGTATGTATGTATGTATGTATGTATGTATGTATGTATGTATGTATGTATGTATGTATGTATGTATGTATGTATGTATGTATGTATGTATGTATGTATGTATGTATGTATGTATGTATGTATGTATGTATGTATGTATGTATGTATGTATGTATGTATGTATGTATGTATGTATGTATGTATGTATGTATGTATGTATGTATGTATGTATGTATGTATGTATGTATGTATGTATGTATGTATGTATGTATGTATGTATGTATGTATGTATGTATGTATGTATGTATGTATGTATGTATGTATGTATGTATGTATGTATGTATGTATGTATGTATGTATGTATGTATGTATGTATGTATGTATGTATGTATGTATGTATGTATGTATGTATGTATGTATGTATGTATGTATGTATGTATGTATGTATGTATGTATGTATGTATGTATGTATGTATGTATGTATGTATGTATGTATGTATGTATGTATGTATGTATGTATGTATGTATGTATGTATGTATGTATGTATGTATGTATGTATGTATGTATGTATGTATGTATGTATGTATGTATGTATGTATGTATGTATGTATGTATGTATGTATGTATGTATGTATGTATGTATGTATGTATGTATGTATGTATGTATGTATGTATGTATGTATGTATGTATGTATGTATGTATGTATGTATGTATGTATGTATGTATGTATGTATGTATGTATGTATGTATGTATGTATGTATGTATGTATGTATGTATGTATGTATGTATGTATGTATGTATGTATGTATGTATGTATGTATGTATGTATGTATGTATGTATGTATGTATGTATGTATGTATGTATGTATGTATGTATGTATGTATGTATGTATGTATGTATGTATGTATGTATGTATGTATGTATGTATGTATGTATGTATGTATGTATGTATGTATGTATGTATGTATGTATGTATGTATGTATGTATGTATGTATGTATGTATGTATGTATGTATGTATGTATGTATGTATGTATGTATGTATGTATGTATGTATGTATGTATGTATGTATGTATGTATGTATGTATGTATGTATGTATGTATGTATGTATGTATGTATGTATGTATGTATGTATGTATGTATGTATGTATGTATGTATGTATGTATGTATGTATGTATGTATGTATGTATGTATGTATGTATGTATGTATGTATGTATGTATGTATGTATGTATGTATGTATGTATGTATGTATGTATGTATGTATGTATGTATGTATGTATGTATGTATGTATGTATGTATGTATGTATGTATGTATGTATGTATGTATGTATGTATGTATGTATGTATGTATGTATGTATGTATGTATGTATGTATGTATGTATGTATGTATGTATGTATGTATGTATGTATGTATGTATGTATGTATGTATGTATGTATGTATGTATGTATGTATGTATGTATGTATGTATGTATGTATGTATGTATGTATGTATGTATGTATGTATGTATGTATGTATGTATGTATGTATGTATGTATGTATGTATGTATGTATGTATGTATGTATGTATGTATGTATGTATGTATGTATGTATGTATGTATGTATGTATGTATGTATGTATGTATGTATGTATGTATGTATGTATGTATGTATGTATGTATGTATGTATGTATGTATGTATGTATGTATGTATGTATGTATGTATGTATGTATGTATGTATGTATGTATGTATGTATGTATGTATGTATGTATGTATGTATGTATGTATGTATGTATGTATGTATGTATGTATGTATGTATGTATGTATGTATGTATGTATGTATGTATGTATGTATGTATGTATGTATGTATGTATGTATGTATGTATGTATGTATGTATGTATGTATGTATGTATGTATGTATGTATGTATGTATGTATGTATGTATGTATGTATGTATGTATGTATGTATGTATGTATGTATGTATGTATGTATGTATGTATGTATGTATGTATGTATGTATGTATGTATGTATGTATGTATGTATGTATGTATGTATGTATGTATGTATGTATGTATGTATGTATGTATGTATGTATGTATGTATGTATGTATGTATGTATGTATGTATGTATGTATGTATGTATGTATGTATGTATGTATGTATGTATGTATGTATGTATGTATGTATGTATGTATGTATGTATGTATGTATGTATGTATGTATGTATGTATGTATGTATGTATGTATGTATGTATGTATGTATGTATGTATGTATGTATGTATGTATGTATGTATGTATGTAAGAGTCACACCATGAGCCAAATAAATATAAGTTTCTTACTATGTAGTTAAAACGTATTTATGTACTTTTTATATGTAGAAAAGTTGATTTCATGCTTAAGAAGATGAATTTTTTTGTATGGGAGTGATGTTGACGATTTATGAAGTAACATTTTTTCTAATAAATCGAAAACTTACCTATGGAAGAAGAAATTACAACCAGATTCACAAAATACAGCTTCGTCGTTATCATTAACTTCTTTGTGGCACATGCCGCATGGATATATTGGAGGTGCGTTCGGATTTTGAGGATTGAAGACCATAGGTTGACCAGGGGGATACATTTTTCCTGCCCCCATTGTCATTGGTTTTGGTGGACCCCCAGGCCCCATTGGGCCAGCCATAGGCCCACCCATAGGACCCATTGGTCCGCCTGGGCCAGGACCACCGAACATACCAGGGGGTGGTCCACCACCCATTGGATTGTGATGAGGATGATGTGGCAAGCCACCGTGTGAGCCACCGTGAGGACTACCGTGAGGGCCACCATGAGGACTACCGTGAGGGCCACCATGAGGACCGCCGTGGGGACCACCATGAGGGCCGCCATGAGGACTACCATGAGGTCCGCCATGAGGACCACCATGAGGACCGCCATGAGGACCACCATGAGGACCACCATGAGGTCCGCCATGAGGACCACCATGAGGGCCTCCATGAGGACCACCATGAGGGCCGCCATGAGGGCCGCCATGAGGACCACCATGATGGCTGCCATGGGGACCACCATGAGGGCCGCCATGAGGACCACCATGAGGACCACCATGAGGACCGCCATGAGGACTACCATGAGGTCCGCCATGGGGACCACCATGAGGGCCGCCATGAGGACCACCATGGTGGCCTACATGAGGACCACCGTGGGGACTTCCATGGGGTCCATGTGCGTGAGGATGATGAGGACCATTCATACCACCTGGTCCCATACCGGGACCCATATTACCCATATGTGAATTTGGACCTGGTCCCATGTGATGTGGTCCTCCAGCCATCATATGATGTGGTCCTCCCATGTGATTTGGGGGTAGTCCACCCATACCCATTTGGGGACCCATGTTGCCGGGACCGTGCATCATGTGAGCTGAAGGCATACCGCCAGGACCGCCGTGATGATTCATTAGTTGCGAGTGTTGTGGACCTCCGAGATGAGATGGTTGTTGGGGTGGTAGCATTTGGTTGGGACCACCCATACCCATTGAGTTAGGACCATTACCACCGGAGCCGCCAGTGCTCATAGGCATATTTGCATGCGGTGACTGCTGCGGTTGTTGCATAGGAACATTAGGATTCATTTGTTGTTGCATTGGCCCTCCGCCCATATTCAAACCACTGTTGTTGGATCCACCCATTTGTGGGCCTCCCATGGGCCCGTTATTACTATGAGGACTAGCACCACCCATATTGTTCATGGGATTATTACCACCTGTGTTGTTGTTGCTGCCGCTGTTCGAATTCGGATGACCAGGTAAAGCTGGAGAAGCCAGGGGACTAGGTCCATGACCGCTCATACTATTCATGCCAACTGGGCCAGGACTGCGCCCTGGTCCTGGCCCACTCCCACTCATTGAATGATGTGGAGACATTGCCATTGGACCGTTGCCTGGCGCGGGCGAAGTTGTAGGCACTGACGTTGACGCTGTAGACGTCGTTGTCGCTGAGCTTGATGAGGAGGACGTACAGGAAGATGATGTCGGCAGGGGTCCATTCATACTGGACGATGGTGATTGTGGTATTCCAAGTCGTGCCGCAGGAGAAAGCATTGGATTTTGATTGTTGTTATTGTTACTGCTGTTGGGATTATTGCTATTGCCACTTGTATTTGAGGCCATACTATGAGCAGGAGAAATACCACCTTGATTTGGACCCATGCCTGGAGGCTGTAGCTGACCACCGGGTCCGGGACCGGGTCCTGGACCTCCGGACATATGATTCTGTTGCGTTGGACCATTTCCGAGCGGACTGTGCATGGGAGGTGGGCCCATTTGGCCGTTATTCATGTGAGGCGGAGGATGTTGAGACTGATTTTGCGGATGAGGACCTTGTTGAGACGTTGGCGGACCCAGAGGACTTCCAATTGCGCCGCTCATAGGTGAACCCATTGGCAGTGAATTCATAGGTGATCCCTGACCTGGTCCAGGACCTGGCCCACCAGGCATTGGCGAACCCATGCCACGTGGACCATTTGAGCCCGGCCCTCCCATAGGAGACAGTCCACCCATACCCATGTGGTGCGGTGATATGCTCGGACCACCCATACCTCCCATGGGACTCATGCCACCCATTGATGCCATTCCGCCCATAGGGCTTCCCATCGGAGGACCACCTGGTCGCCCATGATTCATATGTGGAGGCAAACCAACGCCAGGGCCCATTGGGTGGCCAGGACCTGGACCACCCATTGGGCTCCCCATACCCATCGGACTCATTCCACGCATTGGAGGTCCACCCATTGGATGATGTGGATGTGGACCACCTGGATGATGTGGGTGCATATGTGGATGCATATGCGGAGGGCCATGTGGACCACCCATACCCATGTGTGGACCTGGGCCGGGACCAAAATGACCTGGTGGCCCACCCATGTGACTCATTGAGGACATAGAACTAGACATGCTGGGCGGTGTATCGTCAAACGGATTTGAAGCTACTATCGTATCACCATACCCACCCATAGGTGGTGGTGGTAGCAGATCCTGTGGAGTGGGGGGTGCTTGTGATTGCTGCATAGAGTTGGCTGCTGCGGCTGCAGCAGCAGCGGCCGCTGCCACCGCCGCTGCTGAGTTGGCATTCGATGTCTTTCGCCGCTTTTTCGGATTACTCGGCGCCGAGATTATATCCGTTGATGGAGGTGGTGGTTTAAAGTCGGGTGGCATTATACCTCCCGCTGGACCCGGTAAACGATATGGCGCCATACCGATATTATGGGTCATGTTGTTGGTATTTTTCTTCCGAATGATGGCAGCTTTAATTTAACGTGGCCGGGAAGAAACTTTGCTGTAAAAGGCCTGCGCTCAAAGGCCAGGCGATAAGAATAATATGGTGGTTTCTTTTCGTTTACCAATGCTGCTACTGATTCTAATGTTTTTCTGTGTTGTTTTTTGGTGTTTAAATTATATGTTGATTGCGAAAAATTGACTCGTTGTGTTGAGATTTTCTATTTAGTTCTCCGCGTATTCAGTGTCATGTTAACTTTTCTGCAATCATCAAGTTATTTAGATATAGTTTCATGTAGGTACATATTTTTAATTAAAATACTTACATTTTCAGTGTGAATTAATAGTAGTGTTATTTCATTACGAAGCCATCTATATGGCTTTTGGCAAATAGTTTAACATTTTCTGCAAAAGCACCTTTTAGGGGGTAGCTAAAACACCAATAATGGTGCTTGAGCACCTATTCTTCTTCTTACTTTTTCTTAAGATTTCGAAAAAGTGTTTTATGGTTTTCTTCTTATTGTACAAAAATATCTTTTATGAAGAGATTTATGATTGCTGCTTTATTGCACAAACAACAAAAACTATTTTATTTTCCGAATTTTTTGTATTATTGGTAAAGGCTTTTTTTTCTTTTATTTCACTTTTTCGCCACTAATGTATGCTACTTGTGCTTCTTCTTTTCAAAAGTTTTTGTTCTTTTTTGCACCACCGCTCACTTTCTTTGGGAATTTTTTTTTTCACGAATTGATATCTAATTTTTTGCAGCATTCGTTTGTTACACAGATCATTGGTGAATATTTCATATTTATGATAGTAGAATTATGAAAGGAGTGAAATTCTGATTTTTTTAAACCATTTTATGGTCCTACACTTTTTCTTGATCAAATAAGCCGTCGCTCCCGTATCGTTTCGTTGCAAAAAATTTACTGCATTTAAAAAAGTTTGTCATACCGCATTTTTTTATATTTTGTAAGAATTTCTTTACAAATTGTGTGCTTTTCTGCAACTTAATCATGTACAAATTAGGTTTTCAGGAAAATTGTTTGAATTTTCTCTAAAAATAATAAAACTTTGTGGATTTTCTATTTTACTTTTGGATAATTCTTGTACACAAACACACGCCATTGCAGGGTTGCATTTTCGTTAACTGACAAGCACGAAAAATTCCTGAAATACTTTACACAGTTGTAGTTATTAGTATTGGGAACAAATTGAAAGAAAAATTGTAATACAACCATTCTTTTACAGTGACTTCTAGGTGATAAAATTGTTGCAATCAAAGCGTATTAATACCAAGTGGCCTTATTAGTGCAACAACTGGACTTTACCAATCTGTCATGTTAAATGCATATATAAAAAGTTGTTGTTAAGTTTTTTATATAGAGTTTGACACTTTGGTAAAGTCAGCTGATGCTCATATTTACTAATAGGGCCACCTGGTATCAATTCGCCATATACGTAATTTCGCCCAAATGAGATAATTTGCGACATGATTTCCCATATATTTTTCATATTGGCAAATTATCTCATATGATTTAAGCCCTTATGACACTTACTCTTTTCCGTCTTTTATAAATCTAAGATTGAAAGAGTGGAATGGGAATATAAGAAAGAGAAAAATATACGAAATATATGTTTTCGTTTCTGCTTTTTTGTTGTTTAATTTCAATGCTGCCACTTTTTATTATGCAAAAATAGCTAATTTGGAAAAACTAGTGCTAAAATCGCTATATTTGGGCTTAAAACTAATGATTCGACAGCACTGTAACGCTTTAAGCTCGAAATGTCAATTTTAAGTTTAAAATTATTAGATATTTCTTAACAGTTTAGACTTTTTATCGATAACACATATACGAATTCCGACGTTTTGGAATTTTTTTTAATATAGCCGCAGTCTTCGCTCTTGATAAAATTTTATATTACATTTTATTTGTACTGCTTTTCAAAAACTTAAAAAGACAAAAAAAAGCAAGTGTCATAAGGGCTTTATTGTGCTCCAAATTATGTCGAAAATACTCCAGCAATTGTGATTGACAATTTCGAAAAAATTACATTAAAGTATATTTCTTTAATTTTAAATGTCAAACTATATATGGAAAAAGTTCAGTTGCAGCTGCTACGTACACCTCATAAAGTAAGTGCGTCATTTGACTACGAAAATTCGAACACTAAATTACGCACAAGCTTAGTGGAAACACTTCGAAGTAATTTTCCAAATCTACGCAATTTTCTCATAGAAAACATACTATTAGCCCCCACTTTTTGACAGCGTATATATATATATATATATATATATATATATATATATATATATATATATATATATATATATATATATATATATATATATATATATATATATATATATATATATATATATATATATATATATATATATATATATATATATATATATATATATATATATATATATATATATATATATATATATATATATATATATATATATATATATATATATATATACATATATATATATATATATATATATATATATATATATATATATATATATATATATATATATATATATATACATTTATATATATATATATATATATATATATATATATATATATATATATATATATATATATATATATATATATATATATATATATATATATATTATATATATATATATATATATATATATATATATATATATATATATATATATATATATATATATATATATATATATATATACATATATATATATATATATATATATATATATATATATATATATATATATATATATATATATATATATATATATATATATATATATATATATATATATAAAAGAAAGCTCAATGTGAGCTTTGCATCTCAAAACAAGAGTAAACAAACGCCTCAAGGTATAAAAACTTCATCATTGTAAAAACGTAATACAAAATAAACGGAATCTAAAGCACCAAGTATGTACTTTTGCGGAATGACAACTGCGGAATCAAAACCAATCCGAACGGAATCTGTAACACGGCTGATTATTGTACAGTACCAAAAACTGCACAATTGTATTTCAAGTGGGAGGGCCGCTTTAGTTACAATAAGAAAGTATTTGGCAACATTTTACTTTCTTACACTGAACCAAAAAAGCACTTTTAAACTAAAAATGCTGCGTTTTTGTTTTAAAAATGCAGCATTTTAAAAAATGATTCTTAAACCAAGAATGTTTCTTTTAATATTAAGATTTAACATTCTTATTTATATAATTCGGATTTTTAAAACAAAAATGTGCGTTTTTGCTTGAAAAACAAACATTTTTTACTAAGCATTTTAAAAACAAAAATGTTTCCTTATTATATTTAGGTTAAATACTTTTATTACTAAGATGCAGCGTATTTGAATCCAAAACAAAATTGATTTCCTATTATATTAAAATTTAAAGTTTCTATTACTGCAACGCAGCGTTTTTAAATAAAAATTTTTAGTTTTTATTTTTTAAAAGAAATTTATTTTGCTAAACACTTAATAAACAAAAATTTTCATTTATTATATTAAAGGTTAACATTTTTATTACTACAATGCAGAACACTTAAATCAAAAACTTTAATTTATAGTTTTTAAGTCACAGTTTTTGCAAAACATTTTAAAAACAAGTTTGTTTCGTTATTATATTAAAAGTCTTGATTTTTATTACTGCAATGCGGCGTGTTTAAATCAAAATTTTTAATTTTTGTTTTGAAAACTATAAAAAACTGTGCGTAAAAAACATTTGTTCGAGTGATTGATTGATATTATTGAAGAAATTAGAGTGTAATGAGCCCGCTGACATGGAATTTACTGGATTTATTGAAGGAGTTTAATTTTAATTTGAACATGATGATGTATAGTAATTAATGGATGTAGATATGTCATCATATTAAATGCGAAACCATTTTTTTCGGTTACATTTATTTATTGTATCTTCAATAAAATTGAACTAACAATAAGTAATCAAATCTTAACTCTAAAATTTTAATTTTTAAGCCCAGCCAGTGCCAGACAAAAAGATTTGTTTCAGCGGTTGGTTGTTTACGTCTCTCGTGTTCGGGTGAGAGCAAGAGTGTCCCTCCTTCTCAGCCGAGTGTGGCGTTTAAGGTTAATGATGTTTCGGGCTAGGGGATTTGGGTGCAACTCAAGTCTTTTTATGTAGCTTGTCACGTGTTTAGAAAACACTGTCTTTACCGGCGGCACATCTAGGTCTTTATGAATTCGCTTGTTTCTGACATGCCATGGGGCTGCTGTAATCGTACGGAGTATTTTATTTTGTTGCCTTTGAATTTTTTCTACATTTGATGCCGAGGCAGTGCCCCATAACTGGATTCCGTAGGACCGTATTGATTTTAGAATGGAGTTGTATAGAAGAAGTTTATAATCTAGGCTTAGCTGCTTTTAATATCATTTGGGTCACCTTTGCATTTATGTGTGACTTCCATGTTAGACGACGATCAAGATGAACACCGAGATATTTTACTTCAGTGTGTTGAGGTATAGTTCGGTTATTTATTTGTATAGGTGGGCAGGTTTCTTTGCACAATGTAAAAGTAATGTGTAGACATTTTTGTTCGTTAATTTTTATCCGCCATTGTTTCAACTGGGGTATATAATCTAGCAAATTGCGGGAGGCTTCTTGATGGCTTTTGTGAACACTTAGAAAAGCTGTATCATCAGCGAATGTTGATATGTGTATTTTACTGCTTACCGGCAAGTCAGAGGCATATATCAGATATAATACAGGACCGAGGATGCTGCCTTGAGGAACTCCGGCTTCAATGGGTTGCGGAGGGCTTTGAAAATTACCTTCTTTAGCAACAAATTTTCGCTCAGTTAAGTAGCTTTCTAAAAGTTTAAGGATGTTTTCGGGTAGGTTTAGCTTTAGTTTATGTATTAAACCTTCGTGCCATACTTTATCAAATGCCTGAGAAACATCGATGAAGAACGCAGAACAATATTTCTTTTCTTCGAAGGTTTTTCTAACCACGTTCACGAGTCTATGTGCTTGTTCAATCGTACTATGTTGTCTCCTAAAACCGAATTAGTGGTCTGGAATGCATCCAGTTCGATTCAGTATGGGTGTTAGCCTACTCATAAGTAGCTTTTCAAATAGTTTTGACATGTTAGACAACAGACTTATAGGCCTATTGGACTCCACCTTCGTATGATCTTTACCTGGTTTAGGTATCATGGTAATCAACGAAATCTTCCATTCTGCGGGATAGCATTTGAGGCGCAAAATACTGTTAAAAATAAATAGAATTATCCGTTTTGCAGTATAGGGTAGCTCTAAGATAATTTTATTGCTTATTTTATCAGCGTCTGGAGCTTTTTTCGAGTTTAAGCCCGCAATATAGTGTTCAATCTCACGATTGTTGAACCTCAAAATAACATTTGGTATAGCGAGGACTGTTGGCAGCTCAACTATAGTATCAGACGTATTTGGAGTAAATACTTTCTGCAAGTGGTTTACAAACAGAGTACCTTTTTCAGCGTCAGTTCTTGCCCAGTCTCCATTCGAAGCTCGCAATGGAGGCTTATATATCACTGGTCTTTTGAGGCCTCGGGCTGCTCTCCATAGCGAATAGTATGTTTGACGTGTTGCGTCGAGCCCATTCAGAAAGTTTTGAAGAGAAGCGGTTTTTTGATATTCTAGTAGAATTTTCAGCTGTTTAGTACATTCCTTCAGCCTAGATTTTAGCTAAGGGGATCTGAAGCGTTGCCATTCTCTACAAACTCTTCTTTTTTCGGATAAAAGCCGTTCTACATC